>SNQJ01S0020136.1:234524-254618 GCA_010110895.2 Picea sitchensis | reverse complement strand
ACACACACTCACTTGCTCATTCTCTTATGAGGCAAGCTGCAATTAGAAGTTGGAGAGAGGAGAAGAAGAGTGGTGCATTTCTTGGGGAGGACTTTCTGTATTGGTTTGAGTTATCTCTTGAACGTTGTATAAGCCATTTATGATAAGGAGGTTTTTGCCGGGTTTTCTTCCCCTAGAGGGTTTCCCAGGATAAATGCTGTGTCTCTTGTGAATGTGTATTTCTCAGTGATCTTGTTCTTATTATGCTCTTGTCTTATGAAATGCAAAGAACTATAATAATGGCATAAACATTAACATCATTCAGTTAGGGGACAAGTTAGGGGGAGCAGACCCACCATCTCCCTTGTTGGCTGGAAATACAATGGTGCATTTTGATCTTCACCGGGTATGCTTCGGGATGCAGTCGGGTCCCGTGACCTCCTTTTCCTCATAGAGACGCACACGAACCACATGCGGACACCACCCCTGGTCCATGGGTATCATTGGGCATGGTCTTGTCGATAGGAGATCGGATCTGACGATGTCAGAGGGTCAGGGGGGGTCACTTGTCTTATACGAGATTCCCTCCAGAACAGGGCTATGCTGTCATTAGATGAGCATGCCAAATTTCTGTGGGTCTGGTTCCATCAGAACAACCACCTCCTCCGAGATATCTACATTGTAGTTTTCTACTTCTCCCCAACCTCGTTGCACTTTGCACTTCATAGGGAGTTTGAGGGGAACCCTTTCATCGATCTCTACACTGACGTCTCCCACTATTCCACCCTTGGGGAACTCATTTTTTTAGGTGACTTTAATGCCCGCACCAGAAACCTGCAGGTATCTCTTCATGACAGGGCCGAGTATATAGTTTGTCTCCAGGAGTTAGAGCTAGAGTCCGTGGGCCTCCATAGGAGTTCGTCGGTCAGGTATGAGCCCCTCACAGGTTATGGGAGACACCTTTTGCAGCTAGGTGAATCCCATGATTTATTGATCATGAATGGAATCCCTTGTTTTCTGGGTTCAGTCGACTTTACTTGCTTCCCCCATAGTGAAGGGGCTAGTGTGGTTGACTATGTGTTGGCCAATCTGGATCTCCTCTCGTATATCCAACACTTTTCTATGTCCCGCCTCCCTTTGGCAGACCATGCCCTCATCACCTTCTCCCTCTCTACATCCCCCGCCTCCCCTTGTTAGAAAAATAGGTGTGCTTGTTTCACCATAGACAATATAGCAATATTGTCACCCAACCATAGGCACAAAGGCCACCCCGAGCACCTTAACCTTGACAGACAGAATAATTCCGTAAGCAGATCAATAGCCGACCAAACTAGCGCACATTTCTCCAAGGCTAGCGCACCAAGCAAGAATAACCAAAGACCAAGCAGAAAGTCCAAACCATAACCAGGAGACCAAGTCACCACTATTGTAGCTACAACTTTCCTTTAGTCATGCGCACTTCTTGTCCTTATTCAGTTGTGAGTGAGTGAGTGACAAATGATCTCTAGCACCCTCTATTTATACTGCTCTATCTCACTTGACTGGGTCGACTTCTCTTTCTAGAGGCTAATAACTCAATATTAAATATTCTCTTTAGCCGACTTGTCTTCTAGGGTTATTATCCAACGTTTTAGGGTTTCTTTTGCTTCCCGGAATATTGTAGTATTGTCAAAGGTTACTCGTGGAGGTTAATACCTTCCGCAACTACCATAATATCAACACTCCCTCCTAGCTAGGGAGGTATTAAAGGCAATGGTCTTGAGCACAAACAAACCATTCAACTGGTAGCACCACCATAGCCACACAAGCTATCTCATGATCAAATTATGAGCATCATCATCACTATCCAACTAGATAGTCTCCATGGCAATCGGAACAATGCCATCCAATAGAACACAACTGTGTCTATTCATAGTAGTATATAACTACTATCCAGTGGTACACAACCACTCTCAGTAGCACACTGCTACTAACCAGTGACATACAATCACTACCAGTGGATCACATCCACCACAGTAGCATACAACTACTGTCTAGAGACATACAGTCTCTACAACAATCATATCATCTGATATCAACCTGCATAAGCAATATCATGATACAAACTGAGTCATCTGGGCCATTCTTCCACTCACATCTATGAGATCTGGAAGAGCATCTACCCTCAGAAAGTTAAACATCAGCCATGGGCTATCTAGACTATTCTTCTCAAGCATAGAAGAATAACTGTCCCTGATTTCTGAACTTAGACCATTCACCTAACTGGGCCATTCTTCCGGCACTAATCACACAGAAACTTGGAGAGAATGAGTCTGCCCTAGGGAATGACTGTCCTTGATTGCTGAACCTGGACCATTCTTCCTGCACTAATCATAGTGAAACCTGGAGAGAATGAGTCTTCCTTAGGGAATGACTGTCCGGACCATTTCCTAAGGAAATGACTATCCTGCACCAACTTCCAAAATGGACCATTCTTAGAAACTGCTCACAACTGTGAACTTTGAAAGAATGACTGCTCGGCGAGGCGAACCATTCTACTTGACCACTACTCAGAGTGACTGCCAAGAAGAATGATTGTCCTAGACCATTCCCCCACACTGGCCACAAGGGGAATCACTGTCTATGGTACATCAACAATCTATTGGACCATTTTCATTACGAAAATGACTGTCTGATCTGGACCATTTTCCAAACTGGAAAATGACTGTCCGTCAGAAATATCGAACCACTTTTCGGATTGGAAAGGAACTGCCCAACTTGGACCATTTTCCGAACTGGAAAATGATTGTCCATAAATTAATAACATATCATTGCTGCCTACCAACCTGAGAGTAATCACTTCCTTTTTTAATAAGGAAGTCGTCTCCACGAGCCCCAACTTGTCCCTTAAGTACGCAAACTTTTCATCTTGGACAGAGGCTTTACCAAAATATCTGCTATCTGCTCATTTGTGGAGATATACTGGAGAACCACTTCTCCCCTCTGGACTTTATCACGGAGAAAATAATGCTTGCTCTCAATGTGCTTAGACCTGTCATGGAACACTGGGTTCTCTGAAAGCTTCACACAGCTTTGATCACCACAATATATCACGGTTGAATCCAACCCCTGATCAGATAGTCCAGAAACCAACTTACGGAGCCACACTGCTTCCGTACAAGTATCACAAGCTGCAATATACTTTGCTTCTGCAGTGATGAGTGCAACATACTTCTGTTTCCTGCTAGCCCATGACATCATGGCAAAGCTCAAACTGAAACATATCCAAGTAGCACTTCTTCTGTGATATGCACTCCATGCACAATCTGAATCAATAAATCCATGCAACTGTATATCAGAACTCAAATGTCCCACAAAGCATATATCGGGCTGAGTATTCTCCAAATACATTAACAAGCCAATCAATTGTCGATACAGAGATGGGTCTACTGGATCAAAGTTTCTCAACTTCTTTAGATCTGTCATCATGGGAGTTTGCCATGGATTTACAATCCATCATCTCGGACTACTGAGGAACCATTCTGATACACTTTCTCTGTCATAGGAAGTTTTCACCATGCTTCTGCTATACATGAGATGCTTTGCATCAAGTTACTTGAATCCATACAAGGTCTTCTTCCATCTGCATACATGGGTCTCTTTCTGGTATACCTCGAAACCTTGAGGTTTCTCTACATAAGCTTCTTCCTTAATTGTTCTATTGGGAAGAACAGTCTTTTACATCCCAAGTGATGTAAACTCCAATCCATGGATACTGCAAGGGATATAATGGCTCAGATCGAGATGTATTTGGTTTACTGGAACAAGCTGTCATCATAGTCTTCTCCCTCCTTCTGGGAGAACCCTCTAGTTCCGAATCTTGCCTTGTATCTATCAATACTTCCATTCATAATTTCTTACATACATTGTTCTTCATCACAACTTCCTTTCATTTCTTTTGCTTGACTGCTTCTAGTGGGTTCAAATCATGTTGGTAGTCTTATGATTCTCGGTATAATAACTGGTTGTTCTGGCTTTAGTTTCTTTCTTGGAATCTTTATGTTCTTCCTCATGTTCCTCTTTAACTTTGGGGTCCATGGAGCCTTCTATAGATTCCATGCCCTTCCTTCCTGAAGACTCCAACTTCTTCCTTTCGTCATAGAAATGTAGATGGACAACCAAGGATACTCGAGGCTACTTTTCGAAGAAAAGCTTCTTCTAGAGTCAAACTGAACACGTGCTGCTTATCATGGCTGCTACTTCCAATGAAAAAACATGGACAGGTATTACAGTCTTTACAGATTCTTCTTCATTGGATCATATCATTTAGGATTAGCTCCCTCCTAATCCCGACTTCATGCCTGAATGCATGCTCTTCTTTTGAAATTCTGCAATTAGCTCCCTCCATTTGAGAGAGTCCATGCTTCCATCTACATCCTTATTGCTTTCTGCAAAGTGTCACGAGTCTTATTCTAGTTTCCTCTTAATTACTGAATTCTTTCTGGTCTGACTCCTTCAGGGACTATTGTCACCAAGGATTGTCAACGTACTTCATCCTTTTTTAGATACATTACTTGACTAGTAATCATTGTAATAGTAATCCTCATCATGTTTTTCTTTCATAGGTGTTGTTTCACGGACCATCTTATCTTCTAAGAAATAGATATGCATGATATGTGTAGGAACTATGTAAACATGGTATGTACAAGGACTATGTTACAGAAGAATATTGTTACCTTGACTAGAAGAAGAAATCTGCTTCATCCGGCTTGACTTTCTTTGAGGGTTCTTTTTCCTCGACAATTGTTGCTTCATGTGTTTCCTTCCTTTTCTTAAACTCAGGACTGTGGTTCTTGTAGTGACCATATTTTCAACAGTTGAAACATTGTATTTTTGACATATCCTTTTCTTGATTTTGTTTCTTCCTCGAGTCAAACTTCTTCTTATTCTTGAATTTCTTGAACTTTGTTGTGTAGGCTTGATCATCATCTTTCTTTTGGGATTTCTCTTTTGCACTAATCCTTGATTCTTCTTGTGCACATCAAGTCCAAAGTTCTTCAAATGTGGGATACTCTGTTCTTGTGTTCATGCTTGCGGCAAATGCGTCCCATGTCTTGGGAATGCCATTGAGTACTATATTTACTAGTTCCTTTTCTGAAATGATTTCCTCAATAGCTTGTAGTTGATCTCTTAACTGAGAGATCCTTACAAATTATGATGTTATGTTGTCATCGTCATTCATTTTCATGTCACGGAGTTCATTCTTCAGACTCGTCACTTGTCCAATATTTCTGACTGAGAAGAGGTTAGTTAGGGCATCATACATCTTCTTAGATGAGTCAAGATGAGAAATGTAGGGTATCGGATGGTCCGTTACAGAGTCCACTATGATGCTCATAGGATTTATGTCATTGTCCTTGAACTTCTCCATAAGTGCAACGTTTTGAGGTTCCTTCTCTTTTCTTGCTTCAAACTGTGGTTCCATAATCTTCCCTTTTACGATATCCAACACTTTATTCTTGGCAAGGATGAGATCAATCCTTGTCTTCCATGCTGTGAAGTTAGAAGCCCCTTCTAACTTGTTTTCTGACTTCTTAGAGTAAGTCATGACTACTTTGACTTGGTCAACCTTTGACTTTGACCAAAATTTCAAACTTGACGTCTTGGCTTGCTGAGAGTTTAGGAGGTGCGCTAGGCTAGGGTGCACTAGGCTATCTAGGAATTAGGTCAATCGCTTCACTTAAGGTGCCTCAACAAGAGGGTTAGGGTTTCGTTGCAGTAGCAAAACCCTGACTGCAACTGCAACTGCAACTGAGCAAATCCTCCCAATCTATCTTCCAGTGGTTAGATTGTTCGAAGATAGTGTGGGCCCATAACCTGTTAGAAAAATAGGTGTGCTCGTTTCACCATAGACAATATAGCAATATTGTTACCCAACCATAGGCACAAAGGCCACCCCCGAGCACCTTAACCTTGACAGACAAAATAATTCTAGAAGCAGACCAATAGCCAACCAAAGTAGCACACCTTTCTCCAAGGCTAGCGCAACAAGCAAGAATAACCAAAGATCAAGTAGAAAATCCAAACCATAACCAAGAGACCAAGTCACCACTACTATAGCTGCAACTTTCCTCCAGTCATGCGCACTTCTTGTCCTTGTGCAGTTGTGAGTGAGTGAGTGACAAATGAGCTCTAGCGCCCTTTATATATACTGCTGTATCTTACTTGACTGGGCCAACTTCTCTTTCTGGAGGCTAATAACTCAATGTTAAATATTCTCTTGAGTCAACTTATCTTCCAGGGTTATTATCCAACGTTTTAGGGTTTCTTTTGCTTCCCGGAATATTCTAGTCTTGTCAAAGGTTACTCGTGGAGGTTAATATCTCTCGTAGCTACCATAATATCAACACCCCCCACCCCACAACCCACCTTGCCAGCCCCTCGCACCACCTTCGTGTTTGATAGAGATTACGTCGACTCCTACACCACATGCCTTAAGGAGTTGCTCCTCCCCATCTCCCACTTTAGATCATTGGACACAACCATAGCCAAATACGAGATACTTTCCACGGTCCTCCTGGAGGCAACCCTTGATTCCTACCCCCACTCTACTCATCAACACACCCATAAGCCTACTCCTGTCCCCTACCCTAGGAACCGTTGGTTTGACGATGAATGCAAATCCTTCCACAAGCAACTCCGTCTCACCCTCTCACATGACCCATCTTCCTCCCCTCGTCTCTGTAAAACATACCGTCAACTCCTTCTTGCAAAAAGCAAATGTTTCTCTCCCGAAGGAAACAAAAACTTTGTGAGGCCCTCCATCGCTCCCCGAAAGCCTTATGGCACACCCTTTTCCCTAGACACCACACTGCCCCGCTTGACCTTGACCCCCAGTCCATGTTCTCCCACACCACCTCCCTTTATGACATTCCTGGATAACCTCTCACTCACATCTCTTCCTCCCCCTCTTTATGCCACCTTTTCTTTGAGTGAGACATTAGGAGAGCTACGAGTACCAATAGAGAAACAAATGAGGGAGGAGGCTTATATTGTTGATTTATTTAACTAGGTGGTATGGTCAGGCTTGCCCCCTTCCTTGACATGACACATTATTCATCGAATCCACAAATCAGGGAGTAGTTTCGATCCAAACAACTATCAGACTATCATGGTGGGTCACACATTCTCCAAGCTTTATGCCACAATCTTACACCAATGGGTCTTTGAGAAGCTGGAGAGTCGTCATCTTAGGGCTAGAGGGAAAGCAGGTTTCCGCCCAGACTACTAGATGATTTATCACATCTTCACACTCTGAGCCATTATTGAGGAGGCTTGTCATTGCTCTTTGAAGGTTTACAGTTGCTTTGTAGACTTCCAAAAAGCGTTTGACACGGTTTCGAGGGAGGCGTTGTTCCAGAGGCTTAGCGACATTGGCATATTTGAGGCCATCCTGGTAGCCATCATGAGGTTATACGAGTCAGTTCTAGGATACATAAGAATGGCACATGACCTTTCCGACTTCATTCAGAGTACCATCTGGGTAGAACAGGGGTGCCCCCTCTCGTTGACCCTCTTCGGGATATATATTGATGAGCTAGAGTCCTTCCTCCATGAGCATATCGAGGAGGGGTTATGGCTGTCTTCTACATCAGGTGTTGATTTCCCTGCTCTTACTTGTCGACAACTTGGTCTTGTTGGCCTCTACTCTTGAGGGCCTACAACGACAGATTGATGTACTGGTCAACTATTGTGACCTTCGACAGTTGACGATCAACTTGGGTAAAACCAAGGTTTTGATCTTCAATGCATCGAAGAGATCTCTTACAAACTTACATTTCTACGATCGTGGGGTGGAGATTGAGATCACCATAGCTTACCCTTACTTGGGAGTACAGATCACGGGGCCTCATTTCGGTATGCGGTAAGCCCTTCAGCTTCGGCTCAGTGAAGTGTACGGATCCCTGGCCCTCATCAAGAGACAGTGCTTCTTGGGTTAGTTTCAGGACATGTCGTCTAAGCTCTACCTCATGGAGGCGATTATTAAACCTACAGTTCTCTATGGCTTCGGGATTTGGGGGTCAAGCTTGTTACGGAGAGATTGGGCCAAGTTGGAGAGTCCATACCCTACTTCTTAGGCGTATCATCCATTGCAAGTGGACGGTTCTGCAACTCATCATTCAGTCAGAGTTTGGTGTCCACCCATTCCACCTCAAGATCATTTTCCACTTGGTCTCTTTCCTTCATAGTGTCAGGCCTTTTAGAGATTCTACTATCGGGAGAGAGTGGTACCCCTACCTTGCTCTTTGCTCCTCGGAGCCTCTTGCTTTGGATCCCCCCTCAGGCTGTGCACGAGGTTGGTTCTCAGAGGTGTCTCAACTTCTCCAATCGATGATTATCTCCCGAGAGTGCCTTCCCTCGTTTAGTTTCTCCCTTGATGCACCACACCATCTCTTGTTGACTAGGCAACTGTTCGACAACACATGTATTCCAACACAGGACAAACACCTTCAATGACCACTTACACAACCAGATCAAAGATCAACACACTGATGTTTTTACGTGGTAAAACCCCTATGGAGAAACATCCACGACCCCAACCAATGTGGCCACTTGGAGCGATTTATTAATTCAAAAGAAAATATTACAAAGAGATTTACAAGAGTGTTTCTCACAATCGATCTTCGACAAATGACCCTCCATGCTCTTTAAATAGTGATCATGGACCAATCGGGTGTTAAGCCATGGATCAATGTAGCCGTTAAGATTGAGGAGAATATGAGCCGTCGGGTCACTCTATGTCGGGAACATATGGCAATCGTTGGATTTCCTAACTACAAATGCACAATAATGCATACTAAATAAAAACACTAAAAACACACTTTTTCCTAACGAAACATTAGACCAAGTTGATCTTAACTTACTCCTAAGTGTCTAAATATCCTAGCATCCCCCATTAAGAACAACTTGGGATAGGATTGAAGGTTTTACAAAGGTGACACAATGGGAGAAGGTAGGAGGCATTAAAGCCTATCCCCCCTTAACGACAACTTCCTGAACTCTTAACATAGATCGAAGTTTGGAGAACTTCGCTTCTATAAGAGACTTTGTGAAAATGTTTGTAGCTTGATCTTTTGTAGGGCAAAAGAGCACTTCAAAAACTCGATCATGGATGAGCTTTCTGATGAAGTGCATGTGTAGCTCGATGTGTTTGATGCGTAGACGTTGAACTAAATCTTTGGCGAGCTTGATGGTTCTTTGATTGTCACACTAGAGGGTTGTCAGATGTTGCTGGTGGAATGCAAACTTTGAAAGGATCTGTCGAAGCCACAAGGCTTCTAGACTTGCATTAACCGTTGCTTGGTACTTTGCCTCTGTTGAAGAAAGAGCAATAGCCTGTTATTTCTTACAGGCCTAATTGACAGGTCCTGAACCAAGGCTGAAAACATAACCTGCAGTAGACTTTCTATTGTCAGGGTCGACGACCCAATCTAAATCAGTGAAACCAACTAATAAAGGAGTCCCCCCCGAGCTGTAATGTATCCTGAACTGAATTGTGTCCTAGACATATCGAAGTATCCTTTTAGCTACTTTCCAATGACTTTCAGGGGGTGTTTGCATATACTAGGCAACAAGACCAACAACAAAGGAAATATCAAGATGTGTATGAGTCAAATATAAGAGGCTACCAACTAACTGACGGTACAAAGTGGCATCAACTTCAGGAGAAGTAAAGGTGGCAACAAGTTTGATTCCAGACTGGAATGGAGAAGAGGTTGGTTTAGAATCTTCCATGTGAAAGCAACGAAGAAGGTCACAAGCATACTTAGATTGGGAAAGAAAAATTCCTTCCTTGGTTTGCAAAACTTGGAGGCTAAGGAAATAGTGCAAATAGCCCAAGTCCGTCATTTCATATATCTTCTTAATGCTGGTTTTCACATGTCTTAAAAGTTTTGGGTCACTACTAGTGAGGATAAGGTCATCAACATAAAGAACAAGGATTGTGAGATGGCTTCCTACTTTCTTGGTATAGACATTAGGGTCAAAATGACATTTAGAAAAGCCGGTATCAAGAAGAAAGCATTTCATTTTGGCATACCAAGCTTGAGGAGCTTGCTTAAGACCATAAAGAGATTTCTTAACACGACAAACAAGGCTAGAGTCATTCTGGACATAGCCAAGAGATTGTTCCATGTAGATTTCTTCTTGCAAATCCCCATGCAAGAAGGCGGATTTAACATCCGTCTGATGGACCTCCCATTTATGTGAGGCAGCAAGGGCAAGAACAAGGCGGATGGAATTCACTTTGGCTACAAAGGTAAGGTTTCATTATAGTCAATGCCTTCAACTTGAGAGAATCCATTGACAACTATCCATGCCTTGTGTATTTCAACACTTCCAATTGATGCATACTTAGTTCTATACACACACTAGTGATTGAAGGCCTCCTCATCTAGCACTTGACAACGAAAGAACAAGATAACCACTCACAACTCCAAATGCATGCGCCCCTCAAAATAGTCCTTGTTTGCTACAAAAAAGTTGAATTCGTTAGGATTTGGAGGGGGTATGACATCCTTGTTCACTATAGGCTAAGAGGTCACCCCTATCTCCTTAACTTGAGGCCCCACTATAGGTGGCATTGTCTTCTCTTTGGAATCTAATTGTTCATCTCCCATCACCAAGTCCTCACCAAGCTAGAATCCCTAGATGCAATGACAAGCCCTAGTCCATCCTTAGAAGGGGACATGCCTTCAAGGCACAAAGCCTTAGCTATTGGTTTTGGACTGATTATTACATTCGTGTCGCTCACAAGCTTCTTCTCCATATCGACCACATTCCCAATTGTAGAGAAGGGCGACCAATCCTATGTGGGTTTCTTAGAAGAGGCACTCTCTGAACCAACAAACTTAGCATGCAATGAACACACCACAACTTGAATAGAGCCATCACCATCAACACAATTAAGGGCAATATACCCATATACCCAAGAAGAGGGTATTCCATTAAATGGATTCTCCTCTAATACATGTTATCACACGATTTGTACTTGTGCAAATCCCACCACAAGTACTCCAAACCTTGTGTAACTATAGGAAATCCTACCACTGTCACCTTAATAGGAAATCCCCTCGTTTTAGTGATGGAAGAGGTCCACCACAAGGGAGGCCTCCCTAGTGACCTCAAGGGATCAAAGTGGCAAGTTTGTTAGCCAAGCCCACTGCCCCCTCGATCACCTAAGTCAGAGGTCTATGTCTGTGAAATTGAGGAAGAAAAGGATGTTTCGGGTACTTGCCTGGAACAAGAACAATTATAGCATATGTATAGTGATTTCCAAGTACTGATATGTTATTAACACCTCAATAGACAACAGACAATAAAGATTTATTGATGCTGGTACAAAATTGCAGCAACACAACAGTTTACAACAACAATTATGATTTTGTAACAGCAGCAAGTTAGAGAGATCATAATTGCATGAAATGACAAGGAAAATTTAGCACATATCCAATAGATCAATATCCAAGTATCCCAAACAATTTCTGAGTATGTTAGCTAGTTGTTAGAGTGATGTATGCAGTAAATTAGTATAATTAATGTGGCTGTAGCAGACTTTTGCAACAGCAGTAAGCAATTTAGTGAATTAGTAATAGCTTGAGAGAATGATAAAAGAGAGTTGTTTGATCACTTTCTTCACTAGAGAGAAAGTAGATTAGTGCCTTTTCGGCTATGGAGTTCTTTACAACAGCAATAAAATATAATTGGAGAATGATGATAGCAATGTCTAAGAGAAAGGGCTTGAAATCTAAGGTGCTAGCACCTTAGGGCCTTAGATTTCAAGAAGAGGTTGCTAGAGTGCAAGCACTTTTGGGCTCTAGCAATTCTTTCTTCCCTCCTTAGATTCTTCCATAATGTCACAACAAGTGTCTAGAATTAAACTCCTAAAGTGCTAGCACTTTAGGGCTATAGGAGCCTAAATCTAGATTGGATTTCCTTCACAAATTAAAGGATGCAATTATCCTTATGAGAGGAGGAAGCACCTTATGCTCCTCTCTTAGGGTTTTAACCAAGCAATAAGTCTTCAATATGAACAAGTAAATTCACAATAAAGCATTAATGACATGAAAATTGTAGAAATTTACTTACTTAACCAAGACAATGACAAGAGCAAACCCTAATTGCAAAAAATTCCACCAAAAATCAGCAAAGAGATATCCAAGCTTGTTCTCCAAGGCCTAGCACATGAGTAAAAGAGACCAATAACCCCAAAAAGGGTGAAACGTTCAGACAACTTCTCACTTGTGTGAGAGCAAAGTGTGATCAAATGAGTCTTTGGTTAGCCATATTTATATGGGGAATCCTAACCATGAAAATACTCAATTGAAAAGTTATGTCTTTTCGCAAGGGAGCCTACTTCTTAATTTGCCCCTTTTAATTTACAAAATTTAAATTTGACATGAAATAAACCCTAGAAGGGTGATGTCATCCCCTTTTAGGGTGATGTTGAGCTCCAAAGTGTGATGTCTAGGATGGAAGTGTGGAACCTTCGGCCTCCAAAGGCCACACATCATGGCCACATGTGCCCAAATGCCATGCCAAGTGTCCACCTCCACCAAACTATCTCTGGAACCATCTTGACCAAGCCCTAGCCCTCCAAGGGTGACATCATGGGCTAGGCAAGTGACATCTAGGCGTCCAAGGGCCAACATCCAAGTGGCAAATGGTCGGAGATCATTATCTAGTCATGCCAAGGTGCCTCCAAAGGCAACGCCCTCCATCCTCAAACTGCGACGTCCATCATATCTTGTGCCTCAGACGTGGGGTCTTAGCATCCATCATTGGGCTCCAAAGCCCTCATGGAGATCCAAACGAAGTCATCTCCCCATGAATACCTGTTCACCGGGCAAGGTCCTGCAAAAACAAACAGATGTGCCCTCCAAGGGTCCACAAGTCACAAGAATCATGTCAAATAGGCCATGTCTAATACAAGAATCACCCAAACATGTGCATCAAACCCCCCCTTTCCAAATTAAATAAATGCTGAAAGAACTTATAAGTTTTTCCTAGTTTAGGTATGGGAAGGGTGTCATGGTGCCCTATTGAGTAAGTCAATCCCCAAGTCAAGGGATGTTTCCCAAAAGGAACCTATCTGAGTCATGTAGTGAGTGTGAGTTGGATTTTTGGACAAGACTTCTAGGTGTGGCGTCCTTGACATACAAGGGTTCGTATTGTTTCATTTATGGGTGCCTTTATAGAGGGTGCGCTTGCTCTTGAGTTACCCAATATTTGTGTGCCACCTTTTTCCAAATCCCTTTTTTCCATCTTTCCAATCCTTGCTTTCATTTATAATTTGCAAATTTTAGGGCCCCCCTCTAAGGGTTTCCAAACTTTAGCATTACCTTTGGGACCGAACGAACACTGAATGAGTAGAGGTCAAGTTGGACCGACTTTTGGTGGTCCTTATTTACTATGTTCACTTTCTTTTTAGCATCATTTTCTTATTCTTTTATAGCAACTGCAATCTACCTCTGGGCCGTCAACCCCTTCTTCCCATGAAATGAGGTACAATCCCTTCTTGGGTCAATGAACTTGAAAACCCAAAAGATAAGGAAACAGAGGGGTAGAATGATGGAAGGTGGTAAGTATAGATGAGAATGGTACGATGACCCTTCAAAGAACCACCTAGCAACAACCCTTTTCCTGAGGTTGACCTACTTAATAGTAGACCATGTCAGTCACTAAGGTGAAACTAGACAAAAGATATAAATTCCAAGCAAATGTTCGAAAATCAAGAAAAGATTTTTTGCAACATGCTCAGATGCTTCAAGTATTAAAATGACACTTACCACGATACCAGACTTGTTACATCATCGAGCAAGACCTGCTATCTTCTTTGACCAAGCTGATGTGGTGGACACTGCTTTGTTGTTGATGATGAATGATGAGGTGCTCATGAAAAAGAGGGTCAGTCCGACTCTTGACACTCCTTGTCTGCCACCTGTGGGCCTCGAGACATGATCTCCTTAGTTGCCCCTAACCTGGGGGGGTAACAATACACATTATCAACTATAGGAGCTCGTGCACGATCATTCATTAAACTCCCTACAATCCCTTTTGCACCACTTGTGTGGCCAACTCTATTGCCCTTGTCTTCTTGTACAACTGCACCCAAAAAACCTCTACTGGCACATGTACGATCAAGGGAAAAAGTTGCACCATCTTTATGGTCCAGGATCCGTTCTCCTCCGATCATATCGAGGGTGTTTGTACTTGTACAAAATGCGTCTGTACCCTACTTGCCCACTTGCCCCTACCATGTTTGAAACCCTTCCTCGACACTACTTACCAGGTTGAGGTTTTGTTGTAGGGATGGGTATTATGTTGAATTTTTATGCTTGATCAACTTGTTAACATTCTATTCAATTTTGCATAGCATAAGCATCATGAAGCATAAACCCTAAGCATTAATTGCATGATACAATTATCCAAGATCACAAGAAGATAGCCATGCACAAAAATACACAAGAGACATCCTAGGAAACCCTTCTTCACAAGGGAGAAAAACCTAGCTTTAACCTTTCACTAGATAATAGATAGTCCAAGAGAAATTTCCATCACCAAGAAGAAGTGCACTAGAATCCCAAGAGGCTAGCACTACACAAGAGAGAGAAAGTGATCCAAGTGTGTTATGACAAAATGAGAGATAGCTCTCTCTATTTATACAAGTCCAGTGAGAACTATTTCCTTTCCAAAAGGTGTCTCTTCATCCAGGCCGACTTCAGCAGATTAGGTCTTCTACACAAGACATTGGGCTTCTGGTGGGTCTTCTGCACAAGACGTTGGGATTCTTCTTGTCTCTGGTCATCATAGTGAAAGGATGCATCGATATGTCACACATGGATGCACCCAGTGTGAATGTCCTCATCTCATCTAGGGGCTACGACCCACTAGAGCAAGTCATCATCATCGTCAAGGGTTGCTCCCCCATGATGTGTCCACTTGGTTAACTCCCAAGTGACATGTCCACATGGTCTGCTCCCATGGAACGTTGGGTGCCTTCCTAGGACAACTTGCCACTCCTCTGACAAGTGTCATGCTCAACTCAGTCTCAGAGGAGCGTTCAACCCAGCCCGATATGGGGAGAAGATCAGGGGCATCCCCACAGATCAACCCAACCCATCCACCTGGGGAGAAGACTCGTCTCAGGTCAACCCAACCCAACAAAACCGAGGAGAAGACTAGTCTTAGGTCAACTCAGCTCAGTCCATCGGGGAGGAGATAGGGGGAAGGCATAGGTTGACCCAACCCACTGCTGCGGGGAGAAACCCTGAAGAATGTCTCACGAAGCTGCTATCATCAACATATCAGGGAGACTATTTTATAACATGAATTGTTAAATGTCTATACACTAGCTGAAATCTCGTGTAGACATTGAAACTTTCTCTTCTGCAATTATTACATGCTATGAAAATTAATGACACAAACCATGGAAATAATTTGGCCGATATCTGGCTCTTCAATCAGGTTCAATCACAATAGGCAATTTTGAAGTTTATTTTTGATTCCCACAATATATGATCAAAATGATTATTATGTAATCTCTCTTTCATTCTTCTTCATACTTAATATAGTATTGTAAACCAATGTGTTTTGGTAATTTCTTTTGTTTTTGTTGCTATTTGAAGATTTGTGTGAAATTGAAAAAAATAAGTAGTTGAATGTTTGTATTTGTTGTTTACAGGCGTTGGTTGATCAAATTGATCGTCAATGTTAGTGCAAAATCGAAGGAACCACTCATGGATTTAGAAAGAGAATCAGATTTTTTAGAGCATATTGCTGAGGTACATTGATATTTATATTTCTTTGATTGTGTTAAATAATTGACTTTTTGTATTTAAATTGTTTTCATGTCATTGTTTTTTTTAAAATGTGTCTTGTATTTACATAAGAATATTTACATCAAAAAGATAAAAGATGGAAGGGTATATACAATGAAGTTTATATTCTCTTTCTCAGTGCTACTAAAGTTAGAATAAAATTAGAATATGACATTGCATCTAGAAACTTGGCTTCCTTAATGAGCAAAAACCCATTTTCCAACCATTGCATACATACCTCATCCCTCCATTGGTTACATAAAGCAGACAACGAATTGACCTCATTATAAAAGACGAAGCTACACTAGATCTTTCGAATGGAAAACAGAGTAGAGATGATCAATCAATGCCAACTACTAATGAAAAAGGAGTGGATCAAATAGTTGCAATCACTTAGCAGAGTTGCCTGTTAGTGCGCCCTCTCATAAATAATCATTGAATACTGATCTTGAACATAATTCCAATAGCTCTTGGAAAATTGTCAATCCCAAAACAAGTGCTTCACCATTTCTATACCATTCCACGTAGGGAAGAGACCATAAGAGATACCACTTTTATCGAACCTGGCCTTGGAGGGGATCCCCTGATAAATAACCAACCATGCAAAACCTTGAAGCTTGTAGGACATATGCATAGATCACACACTATGCAACCGACAAACTCACTTGTCCTCTAGATATGGGGAAAGCCAACAAGCATTGAGGAAAGGGGCTATTCTATGACATTGGTGCAAAAAGGAGTATGGATTTCAAGAGTCATACTGTTGAAGGGGACAAGCAAATCTCCACCTCCACTCCTGACAAAATGGACCCTGCATGGCAATATTCATTTTAAACACATCTTCTTGAGGGATGAGTCCAACAAGCTCAGTGATAGTGGACCTATGAGGGAAGCAAAGCATGTTGGTGAGCCAAAGTGGCAATCCTTCCAAGAGCATGCCATTGGATCCTAGAGATCGTGCCATAAGAATTTTCCCTTCTTACTCAAATAGTGGGCCTAGAAATGTGGGAACTCTACAATACAAGTATCTTGCAACCTCCATTTCCAAATAGGTCGCCTTGCCAAATCTTGACTCACTTTACTTTTGGTTAAATTCCATTTGACCAAACCCGCAACAGTCTTCTAGGCGGCCTAGATGCTCTTGATAAGATAAGGTGATTTTATTAATGTCCATTAAATGACCACAAAACTAGGTCAATGGGATTGAAGAAGACAAGTATGAATACAATGTGGGAGTGCAAGTGCAACTCCTAGATAATGCGGAAAATAACATAAAGAAAGAAACCTACAGTAGCACAACCTCAAAACACATGTATATGACTGTGACAAAAGGTACGATGATCCAATATAAAAGTGAGTATATCCAAGATAGTGGACAACTCAAGAGTCTGTCAAAAAAGAGAGAGTGAGAGAGAGGTCTGACGAAGATAAATGAGCTTGTAGCTTGAAATTGGTGGGGGAAAGAGATAATGTCATAGAAGCCTAAGATCCCCTGAACCTTTCTCACATGCTGGGTGGTAGCCAACTTGTGCTGAAACTAGACCTACCAAATAGGAATCTTGCAAGCAACACACCACCCATTTAGTAGCAAGGATGCTCCTTTGGGTAGCCATATCAATCAACCCTAATCCACGCCATCCTTTAGGCATATACACACATCCCATGGGATCATTGGGAGGCCTTGCCCTCCACCATATCTAGGCCAAAAATATGACCTTGACGTTTGATCCAGACGCCAAAAATGAGTCTTAGTGGTCAACCAACACTAGAGATAGTAAATGTGTGATGCTTGGAGGATCCTCCCAACAACCATCAACTTCCTTGCAAATGGAAGGCCCTTATATCGACAAAATTGAAGTTTGCTTTGTAGCCTTTGAAGACACCAATCCCACATGGCCA
This sequence comes from Picea sitchensis, assembly GCA_010110895.2. Classification (NCBI taxonomy): domain Eukaryota; kingdom Viridiplantae; phylum Streptophyta; class Pinopsida; order Pinales; family Pinaceae; genus Picea; species Picea sitchensis. The sequence goes on along the minus strand of SNQJ01S0020136.1, from coordinate 236,883 downwards.
CATGCGAAAGACCCAAACCCAAAGGATTGCCATGATATCAAACAATGACCCTCAACCAAACATACGTCCATGTGGGGGGGATATCCAACTAGCCAGGTTGTTTAATCCAATCAACTAAAAATTAACCTTATGATTGCTAACCACTGCACTTGAAAAGGTCCAGGCAATCCTAAGCACCATCGACCAACTCCTAGTTAGCCCATATAGAAAGAATAGAGTTGTTTGCAAAGTGGTTATTAACCATCTCCAATCCATCTGTAAGAGAAATACCATGAACACGTCGATGGATGTGGGTATCCTTTAGGAGATGGCCCAAAGCATCATCTATCATCACATCTAGGTATGGGGCCAAAGGGCACATGTGCCTAATGGATCGATCCAACAAAATCCTTAGGGACAAAGAGTTATTAACGAGGACAAAGGCAAAAGAATTGGAGAAGAGTGTTCACCAGAGCAACACATTGCAGAACAAAACCCTAAATACATCAACATCTCCATGATGAAGGAGCCATCAATTCAATCATAGGCCTTATCAAAATCTATGTTCAGGAAGAGACTTGTTGGCTAGACTCCTTGGCTCACTCCATGGCTTCTTAGGTCGAGATCACCATATCCAAAATAAACAGACGCTACACAATATAATGTACCTATTTGTTCTTGTTGAGCCACCTTCCTAGCTTCATTTTGATTATAAAGAGCCACTGCTTTAGCCAAGATCTTGTAAGCAACATTTCACAAATCAATATTCCTTCAACCCCTAGCGGAGTCATTAGGCACTTTTTTTGAAATGAGTTGAATAAGCCCTTGATTTAGAGGTTCGATTAAAGCCCCAGAGGAAAAGGCCTTGGTAGCCAAACATCAAAAGTCATCCACCTAGGTGTCCCACATGGCCTTCTAATCTTAGAAGGAAACCTATCCAATCTTGGAGACTATCCATTTTATGTGGAGCTAGGTATGGAAAAAAGCTACTCCTTCGAGAAGTCGCTATTTCCCTAACCTTAATAGAGAAGTCACTATTAGAGTTCTAGTGGTACCCTCTTCATACTCAATGGTTCATTCATCGGGATCACACTCATTTCCTCCCCAGTGCCCACAACAACCACCTTCAACTTAGTATCAAGGCTTAACCCCACCACAAATTCCTCCTCCATGACATCGACATTCTGCAGATCCATGAAAGGGAGAAACAACCATTCCCTAGACACCTTGATGCCCTAATCTGTTGTGCACACACTAGTAAATTTGGGATTGAGAGATCACACCGCGACACAGATAGATCCATTGGGTTGTAGCTAGTGTTCTAGATTGTGATCTCAAAAACCAACTGAAGTGATGTTGCCCTTGTCCTTGAAACAATACAATATCCACAATGACATATAATGTATTTTGTGTGAGATATACTAAAAAACTAGCTCATTTTGAGTTTACAGGGATAAATCTAGTATTAAATAGGACTCATTGCATTAGGTGGATTCTAAGCATTTTGCATTAGAAACTATATACATAAGATTGTGGAGGTTGTCAAAGCCCATAATATAGGCTTGACCTGTAATATGAATCTTAGTCTCTTGATTTTACCTGCAAACCCAACACTCGACTAATAATCTGAATAAACTCGCTTTATTAATTATTAGCACAACTAGGTTATAAATGAAACATTAGCGAAAACATTAAAACATAAACCAATCACACAATGCACAATAGATTTCGGGTAAACAACCTCTGGAAAAACCCTTGCAGGAAAACCAAATTTGTGATGATTTTATTTCTATAAAATTAGGGCTCCCTTCATGGGATAATGGCCCTTTAGAGGATTACAATGCAGTGATAGCATAGCCCACCTGGCTGCTATCTCCCTCGCTTCCTCTTTACACCTTTCCTCAACCCTGCCCACTCACACTTGGATGAAATCTCTTCACCCGCTCAATGAGATATCCTCACTCTCTACTTAGTGAGTCTCTCACTGTGACTCTCTCACCTCCTCACACAATATGTCTCATCCTCTCACTTAGGCTGCCTTTTATTACATTGAGTTAAACCTAATTCCAAAACCCCAGATCTCCTCTAAAGTGATCAACCATTGAGATCTAATCTCATGTTTACTTTAGATCTAACGGTTATGTAATGTCCCTTTCCAAATAGGAGCTCTAGAGAGGAGGCTTAATGGTCTAAACCGCCTCGTTAGACTATAGCCAGGGCCAAAGAGGGGTAAACAGGGTTACTAGAGGTCACTCCAGTCACAGGTGTTATATTCGGAAAGTGACATTGAGCTAAAAAGGATTAAAAGTGTTTTTAAGTCATTATGAGCTAAAAATATAAGTCAACAGTGAATTAGGGTTTCAACAGTGATTTAGTGTTT
>SNQJ01S0020136.1:210657-221480 GCA_010110895.2 Picea sitchensis | reverse complement strand
GGAGTTCGCCTAGACGGAGGAGTTGAGGATTAGGTGACAACACCTTAACTCTCACTTGCCCCCAAGGACACATCGAGTGGATTGAAGATTTCTTCCACGTCTCCCAGGTGTGTATAAGGCGACAACATTTTGGCACTATTGCCGGGGATAAATCTTTCTATTCCCGGAATACGACTTTTGTTTTCTTTTGATTTTTGCTTTGTTTGATGCTTCTTGTTTACTTAGAATAAACTTGATCATCTGTCGACTCCACTTCAAAAATAATTTGGCAAAGTATTCTGCAAAGAGGAACTCACAGTTTGCTTAGCTTCATCCTTGAACCCGAAGGTGTTTTTGGAGGAGGCTAGCCAAACTTTCTTCTCAACAGGATCCTTATTAATTTTTGGGTCCCAATCCATTTCTGTTAGACCTTTTTGCTTTCTTTAATAAATCTAGTTTAGAAATGAATGATCTTTATAAACCTATTGATTTTTCTACAATAGGTGGTTATCCACATGCGATTCCAGAAAAAACAATTAGCGAGTGTAGCCATGATTGAAGATCCACTGGATGTTGACAGTGGTGAAGAATCTACTGAAGAAAATAGAATTTATGCATTTTAGGAAGCTCATGCTTCGAAGATAGGAATGGATCAATTAACAACTCAAAATGGATTGTTTCCCAGTTAGTTCAAAAGTTGTGGATCTAGGGAAAGATCCCTCATTTGTTGGAGATACATGCATGTGGTTTATAGTCTACTAGTGAGGTTATGTGACATGCATATGGATTTCTGTCCAGTAATTGACTTCATGAGATTCGTGATTTGGGAGTTCGGGGAGGTGGAATCCGGTAAATTGAGAATTCAACTCAACGACGACACCGTTATGATGGTTATGAGGCAACTCGATGGAGCTCAAATTGGTCTAGGAATTGTGTTCAAAGAAGAAGCTTCTAAAGGATGTTACTGATGTTTAGTGTTCAGTTTATGTGTTTTAGATTCAGTATATGTATTTGATTTTAGTTTGTTTTAGCACCATACGCCTTATGGGGTGAATTGGAGAGATAAGGCTTACTATGTAATAAAGTCACTTTATGACTTTAGAATATGTTAATGTTCACTTTTTGTGTAAAGCAATCTATCCCACATTCATAAGTGGAAATGATTTGCTTAATGAACAATGATATATAAGGAGGTAAACTCCTTTGTAATAGATGCACCAATTATTCATTGATAATATCATATAGTGTTATTGTGAGTATCTTTCTTTGAGCTTAGTTATGTGACTCAACCCTATCTAGGGTTTCCTCATTTAGTGATCTAACACATTTTGTAATAGATATGTGTTTGATATGTGTTACCTCCTTAGTTGCACCAGGGAGGACCAATGATGATCCACAAAGATTGAACATGGCACTTGTTCAAATTTAGAGTTCAAAAGTCCAATCGGGCATTATGGCCCTTTAATTTTTCCTCTTCTTCTTCTTTTTTATGCATGTTCCATACCCCCATGGGGGAATTGTAACAAAATGAGCTAGCACGAGGTCTTTTGTGATGTCCCGTTCCCAAGAGTAGGCCAGTAGGGAGTGACTTAGTAGTCCATGCGTTCTCGTAGACTATAGTCAGGCACAAACAAGGAACAAGATGGAGAAATAAGGGTGATTTCGTGGCTAAACGAGGAATTAAGCCAAAAAACATAGGAAAAGTCACTTAAGCCTAAGTCAACGAAGAATTAGAATGAAAAGGTGCTAAAGGCGGACTTAATTAATTAATTACTCACATTGGGAGGAAAAGTGCCTAGCTTAAGTGATGTCAATGGTGAATTAGATCGGGTAGAGTATAAAGGGAGGAATTCGACCTAATTCCTCATTATGTTCTGATTTGATGTTGAGATATTTGTAGAGGAGGAGGAGGAAATCGACCCCCTTGTTGTTTTGTGGATTTCTGGAGGAAACCACCACCATTGATCGGTTTCGGTGTTGAGAGACACACCCTAGCCTATCGAAGATACCATCCAGGTATTTCACTGTGCTTTATAGTTTCCAGTTCAGTGATTGCGCAACTCAGCTAGTGAGGGCGTAAGTGTTAGAGAGAGGGTTTGTGTGGCCGCTTGAGATTGTTCATATTTGGTTGATTCCTTCCGACTCATTAGAGAGCTAGCCAGGGTGCACCTATTGAGCCACCTGTCATCAGTTTTCGACGGTGCAATCTCCTAGAAAGCAGAAAACAGTCATTTAGGGCACAACTCTTGAGGAAACACATTTGGAGTTCCAGGGGACATTTTGGAGTAGATTTGAGGAATCCCTTCCGACCCATTACAGAGGAGACCAGGATGATCGTTTTGAGCTATACATCGTCAGATTCCGCTGGTGGAATCACTAGGGCGCACTCATTGAGCCCAAGAGGTGCGCAAAACCCCAGGGGGTGACATTCRGAGCTTTAGAGGTYGGATCTTCAGTTCGACAGTCATCAGGATCAGTGTAGAGGCCAGGGCGCATCTTTCGAGACAACTTCCATCTCATTCTGATGGGTATCGCCATCAGGGCGAGTTTTTCGGATTCTACAACAATTATCGTGAGTTGCCAAACTGCTTTTTGCCGATCTATCCATGCATTCGCAGACCAACACCCATTCTTATGATCACAGGTATTTCTTAGCAGTTGATTTGTATTCCAGTGACGATCCATGAGACCTAACTGACGATTATTATATTGGTTTCCAGTGATTATTGTATTTCCTTCTTTTTCCACATTATATATATCAGTGAGCTGTGTTGTCTTTATTTCACATGCATTTTCTTATACTGCTAAAACACATAATAAACTGGAACACACATGCGAAAATCACTAAGCATGTTCACACAGTAACTCAAACACATTTCGATACCCCCAGAGTATCAGATTCAGTGGAAAAAACCGTAGTTCAGCAGTAGATATCCAGATCAGCTGGATCATGGATATTTCATCTTTATTATGTAAAAGACTCAACTCCCTAGGACTTGTTCATCGATGCATTTTCTAGAGTGTTTTTTTTTCCAGTTGTTAATTATATCTTACTTTTTAGCGATTTATAATTTTCTAAGTTTTTTCACTCACTTCCTCCAAAGCTAGAGTGTGTACTAATGGCTAGGCCTTAGTTTGTTTTGTTTGAGTCTAGTGTCCAAATTATATTACCTTGCTAGTCATTTATCTAGGATCTTATGGACATGCGTTAGGTCCCTCTAGGATTTTTTAATATTTTTGTAACATTCAAAAATTCCCGTAAAACGAGAATTTTCCTTGTAAATTGATGTAATAATTAAATAAGTGGTACTAGGAGGTGTTGTATGCCTTGGTGGGTATCGTTTTCTAACCCATAATACCCCTTTTGCCCATCTACCCCCTTTTCAAAAGAAATAATTGACTTTTGCTCATCAAAAGTCATTTTTACTCGAAAAAAGTCAATAAAAGACAAATAAATCAGCTCCCTATTATTAAGGAAACATGATGGAAACATGTTTTTGGCTTTTGATGAGTTAACTCACCCTCTCTTAGTTCACTGAGTGATAGTGGCACTTGAGGCGAGTTAAGTGAGCTTGGAGTTGAGTTAAGTGTTGAGTTATCAAGAGATGGTGGAGATCCCAATGAGGAGGTGTGCCCTCTCTTGGGAGGTGGCACACTCTCCTTGAGGGAGCCAATCTGAAGGAAGGTGGGCAACTCCCTCTTGCAATGTGGCACCTTCTCAACTCATTTGTGGTGAGTTTACTTTACTTGGTTGAGATGTGGCATGGATCCGTCCTACCTTTTGTCTCAAACACTTTGGGATTAACGCCCTCTCTCCCTGGGAATTGCTCCCACTTGCTATATATTGAAACCTCCTCTCCTCTCATTGGTTAATGAGAGTTTGGGCTTGGCTTGGCATTGTACTTTGTATTGTTATACTATTTTGGAATAAAGAAGACTTTGGAGGTCAAGAAGGTGGCTAGCATTCTTTGTGTGGATGTTTGATGTTTAACATTTCATATATGAGGTAATCTTAGCTTGGTTTATTGCATTTTAATTTGTTAATTTGGCCTTTGAAGGGGTGTTGTCACCCAGTAGGATAAAATCTATTAAGCTAGGTTGCTTGTTAGATTTTATTGTTCATTTACATTAGCGGCCTAAGATTTGCATGTTTATTTCGGCTACTGATCATGCTATCTAACTTTCTCTTGTAGGTGGCACCACATTTAACAGTTTTTGTGCAAGTTTTCTAAGCTTTACAGGTCCTCATCTTTGGATAAGTGGCTGGACTTGTTCGTAAGTTCTAGAAACTCCAAAGCTTTCGAAAACGTAGTCCCTCAGCTTGTCACCAGAAGACTCCATAGCTCAAGGATTCCACCTATCAAGCTTTTCTCTTTCTCTCTTTCATAAAAAATCAAATATTTCTTGGTTACTTTCTCATGCATGCAGGTAGATCTCGATTTTAGTTGTAAATTTAAAGTAGATTTTACTTTTGCATGCATGCATGCATGTTAGATATAGTTTGCAATTACAAGTTTTCATTAATCCAAGTAGATCTAGCATAAGAAGTTTCTTCTTTTTGTCAACAAATACCATGTAAAATATATTCAACTAATATATATTAAACTGAAATGCAATGAGCTGCTATTCCAATATATATATTCAACTGAAATGTGATGGGCAACTTCGTACCACCATCACAGGAATGCCTTGCACGAAAAAATATTTCAACTTGCCTTGGACGTTTCTTGCTCCTGCCTTGCATACAAGACGGTCTCTCACCTTGCACACTGGACGGTCTCTCGCCTAAGACGCCGTCTTCTCTCGCGACTGGCGACTTGCTCTCTTTTACACAAAGCCTTAACATAACACCTCCGCCCATATTTAGAAGGGCTCGACTATCACCTAGTCATCTTGGCCGGCTCTACGACATACTCACACAAAAGTCCTTACAATTGAACCATCAATTGTTTTTGCAGAGATTCATACAAAACAAGGGCATAATTACAAGCTAAAAGAAATCAAGCCATAAAGATAATCACACAGTGATGGAAACATAAACACAATGTTTCATCAAATTCTTCTACAACAATTCTCTGCTATCATTGTCTACCTCTACGCTGATGCTCTGGTCACAGTGCACATACGCTCTTCTGGACTTTGATTGAATCACGCATGCCCTCAATAACGCATCAATTTCTGAAGGATGACATTGCTCTAAACTGATTGAATTGCAGTAGTAGGTGGCCATCCCTCTAACGCGCAGGTCTTGTGACGTACCACGCTTCCGCAAGTCAAATCAAGTTACTTCTTCAATTCAATGCTTAGACAGTGGTGGTCGCTTTTCAATGCAATGCTCAAATGGGTAACTTCTTGAAACTCTTCACGTCAGCTGTCGATGCCTGGACTAGATCTTATTCAAGACCATTTGATTTGACATTTTCTTTTGCATTGATTACTCCAACAACATTGATAGCCACCAGGCCCGTAAGATCATCTACATGCTCTGATACCACATGATAGAATGAGGAGCAAGAATATTAAACCAAGAAAATCAAACAACCAACAAAATAGAGAAGACAAAGAAGACGGGTGGAAAAGGCACCATGCCAAGTCAATTCATATGTACATCAATGGTACATTAATAGTACAACTCAATTTAATGACCCAACAACCATATCACAACTAACTAGTTGTTAAGGTCTTGTTAGGACTCGGGATTATTTCTAACACTTTTAGCAAGCATTTTATAGTAAAATTTCAAGGCTAAAAGTTTCATTTTTAGAGCTTCAAATTACATATTCGAAAATATTAGTGCCTTATTGTTTGCTGTCCCGAACAGAAAACAAAATCCACTAAGAAGGTTGGCATTCCGCTTGCTTTCTTGGTTGATTTTACCAAGGCTGTTTGGAGCGGGTTGCAGAATGAAGATTTTCACAGGTCCTATCAAGCTTGTCAACTGGGTCTGTCTTTGACCACAGATTGACTCTAAGTTTCAAATGTCTGATAAAATAATTGTTGCTGTTTCAGGACAGCCAATAGTCCAAGAACTTTTTGCTGATTTGTTACGGTTGCACTTCCAATTTTAGGTGCTCTAGCATGTAGTTTTAGTAACCAGAAGTTAGCACATGCATACTAAAATAAGTACAACACACCTAAAGATCTTTACAACTGAATATAAGCAGATCTAAGAGACTAACACATGCATTTTTGTACACATGTATTTTTGGTCAACATGACCCTGGATAAAACCCCCACGGGGAAAACCAGTTTGGGATATATGTCTATATAATGATGATCAAAGCAAGAGATACAACAAGTAATGAAATACAATGGAACCTGTATACATAGCAAACTCCTCACAAGCCTTGCCACAAGATCCAGAAATAGAAGTGCCCAAACTCAGGTGTGCCCTCTCCCTTTGTTGCTCTCTGGACTGAAGTGAAGCGCTCTGGCTCCTCTTTGACCCACTGAAGAAATCCCTCCACAGGAATGTGGTCTCCTGTGGTGCCTCTCCACTGAAACTATCAGAGCTCGAATCCTCCAAGAAGATCTGCTACCAGGTAGCTGCCAGTCCTCTCAAGATGTGCGCCCTCCTCCTAGCAGAAATGATCACCATAAATAAACTGAGCCATAATCTGAATGTCTCTCTCCACAGAAACAAGCGCCCAAGCTGTCCTCTCCTTATGCATCAGACCTCATCTCAATCTGACAAGTCCTCCTCCTCTGATGAGCATATGAAGGATAATAAATGCGCCCTCCTCTCTATTAGAATATTAAGGATTGTGCTTGTTTTAACATTGACAATACTCTTGTCACCCAACCATAGGCCGAAGCCACCCTCCGAGCACCTTGACCTTGACAGAGAAGAATCCTGGTAGCAATCAATAGCCAAGCAAGGCTAATGCACCCAGCAAGAAAGTAACCAAAGCTGATCAGATAATCCAACCTAGAAACTGGCGCAACACCTTCCCCAGAACTTGCGCACAAAATTGCCAGACTGCAGTGCGCACAAGTGACTTCTGCAATTCTGTGAATGTGACAAATGAGAGACTGGCTCCCTGTATTTATAGTATTTCTGGCAGACTTGCCTGGGCCGACTTCTCCTTCTGGGTACTAATTAATTCATATTATTTATCTTTCTTCAGCCGACATCTTGTCTAGGGTTACATTCATTTCTTTGCTTTCTTTCGGAATATTCTAATCTCGTCATAGGTCACAATAGAGGTTCATACCTTCCGAAGCTACCATAATATCAACACTCCCTCCTAGCTAGGGAGGTATGGTCTTGAGCACAAACAGACCATTCAACTAGTAGCATCACGAGCACTGTCATTATTTATCCAACTGGATAATCTCCATGACACAAGTACAATATTAATTGATAGAACACATCCGTGTTTATCCACGGTAGTACACAACTACTCATACTATGACACATAGTCACAAATAGTGGAACATATCCACCACAGTAGCATACCTCTACATAACAATCATCTGATATCAACCTGCACAGAAACAATGTTATGCTATAAACTGAATCATTTGGGCCAATCTTTCACTCATATCTGTGAGATCTGAATGAATATCTGCCCTCAGAGTAGAACATCAACGATGGGCTATCTGCCCTATTCTTCTCAAACAAGGAAGGATGATTGTTTCTGATTTCTGAGCCTAGACCATTCCTCACCTTGGGCCATTCCTCCGACACTAAACAAAGTGTAACATGGAGAGAATGAATCTGCCCTAAGGAATGCCTGTCTGTCCTTGATTGCTGAGCCTGGACCATTCCCCACCTTGGGCCATTCCTCCGGCACTAAACAAAGTGCAACCTAGAGAGAATGAGTACACCCTAAGGAATGACTGTCCGGACCATTTCCTCTGTTAACCACAAGAGGAAAAGACTGTCTTGTATCAACCTCCAAAACGGACCTCCTCATGTTAACCACAATGAGAAATCGCTGCCCGGCGAGGCGGGCCAGTCTTCTTGAGTAACCCTCAAGAAGAGAGACTTCCCTAGACCACTCCCCATGTTAACCACAATGGGAAGTCGCTGTCTATGATACATCAACAATCTGGACCATTTTCCATGTTAACCACAATGGGAAATCGCTGTCCGTCATAAATCTCAATCCACTTTTCGAACAGGAAAGAATCTGTCCAAGCTGGACTATTTTTCAATTTCGAAAATAAATGTCTTCAATAATATTTTCAGTGCTCCCTCTCAACCTGGAGAGTCATTTCTTCCCTTTCAACTAAGGGAGTTATTTCCACGATCCCCATCTTCTCTTGGAAATATGCAAACTTTATTCTGGATAAAGGTTTTGTCAGGATATCTGTTGTTTGCTCATCTGTGGGGATATACTCGAGCTTTACCTATCCTTCCTGGACTTTATCTCAAATAAAGTAGTATTTGATCTCAATGTGTTTCGACCTTTCATGAAACATGGGATGTTCTGATAATCTTATACAACTTTGATTAACACAATGTATTATGGTCAATTCTTTTATCTGATCAAATAAATCGGAGATTAACTTCCTTAGCCATATTGCTTCTGTGCATGCTTCACATGCTGCGATATACTCTGCTTCTGCTGTGCTGAGTGTGACAGACTTCTATTTCCTGCTGCCCCAAGATATCATAGCGGGGCCCAAGCTGAAACACATACCTGAAGTGCTCTTTCTGTCTTCTGCACTTCTAGCTCAATCTGAGTCTGTGAATCCATGAAGCTGTATATCACTGGATGCGGTATATCTCAAGCCATAGTTTATTGTCCCATGAATATATCTTAATACATGCTTTGCAGCTATCCAATGCTCATGTCTTGGTTCCACCTAGAATTGGCTTAGTGTATTTACGGCAAAGCAAATGTCTAGTCGAGTATTTACCAAATACATCAATGATCCAATTAGTTGTCGATATAGAGATGGATCTACTGGATCAGAATTTGGATCTTTCACTTTTCTTATATCCGTATTCATAAGAGTGTCCATGGACTTACAATCCATCATTCCAAACTTCTGAAGCATCTTTATTGCATACTTTCCTTGTCCAAGGAATACTTCACCATGCTTCTGCCATACTTTTAGTCCCAAGTAATAATGCATGAGACCTAGATCTTTCATATCAAATTCAGAAGCTAATTCCTTCTTGCACTGGATGATGAGAGACTCTTCACCTGTTATGAATAGATCGTCAACATATAGTAGTAGAATTACAGGTGCATTGTCCACGATTTTGTAGTAAAGGTTTGGATCTGCATGACTCTTGGAGAAACCAAGTCTCGTTAGATCGCTGTCCATTCTGGCATACCAAGCCCTTAGAGCTTGCTTGAGTCCATATAGAGCTTTCTTTAATCTGCAAACGTGTGTGTCTCTGGAATGTACCTCAAACCCTTGAGGTTGTTCAATATATACTTCTTCTTCAATTGCTCCATTAAGGAAAGCTGTCTTTACATCCATCTGATGTAAGTTCCATCCCATGGAAGCGACAATAAATATGATAGCTCTGATGGAGGTATATCTAGCCACCAGAGCAAAGGTTTCGTCATAATCTTCTCCCTCCTTTTGGGAGAACCCTCTGGCTATGAATCTTGCCTTGTATTTATCCACGCTTCCGTCTGCTGCATGTTTGATCTTGTATACCCATTTTGAAGTTACCACTGTTTTTTCTTTAGGTCTAGGTACAATTTCCCATACCTCATTTTTCATAATGGATTGATGTTCTTCCGTCATAGCTTCTTTCCATTGTCCCTTTTGAACTGCTTCTTCAAATGTGGTAGGTTTTTCATCTAGAAGCTTCGTCATGTATGCTGCATAACTTGAGAATCTTTTAGGTCTTTTACTCTTTTTGAATGTTCCTTCTGTAACTTGAGTCTTTCTGCGTCTTGTAAGGTGGCTTCAAGCCAAGCTGGTCGTTTCTTGGTTTTAGGTATGATATCTGAATCAATGTTTTCACATGGTTCCATAGGATGATTAGGTTATTCCTTTTTGTCATTTTTGTTTTCTGTGCTTTCTTCATTAGGTTCTTCAATCTCTTCTTCTTCAATAGTTTCTTCTATGGATTTCTCGAAGGCCATCTTTTCATTGAATGTTACGTCTCTGCTGACTTCGATCTTGTGTTGTTCTGGAATATATATTCTATAGGCGTTGGATGAATCACTGTATCCTACGAATATCCCCTTCTTTCCTGAGGGTTCTAGTTTATTCCTTTTGTCCTTGGGAATGTGAGAGTAAACAGGACATCCAAATATTCTTAGATTTTCTACATTAGGTTTCTTGCCTGAGAAGGCTTCTTCTGGTGTCATGTCCTTCAATATACGATGAGGACTTCTGCTCTGCACATATATTGCTGTCATTGCTGCTTCTCCCCATAAGAACATGGATAGACCTTGATCATTTAGTAAGGCTTTTACGGTTTGTTCAATAGATCTGTTCTTTCTTTCTGCTACACCATTTTGTTGAGGATTATGAAGAACAATCAACTCCCTCCTAATCCCTACCGATTTGCAGAATGCAACGAATTCCTTCAAGGTGTATTCTCCTCCATTATCTGTTATTAATGTCTTGATCTTCTTGTTCGTGAGGTTTTCTATCTCTGCTTTGAATTCTTGGAATTTGTTGAATACTTCGTCTTTTGTCTTCAATAGATATAGCCAAGTCTTTCTTGAATAATCGTCTATGAAGATTACGTAGTGTTGACCGCCTATTCAGCTAGGGGTCAACTCATGTGCCATGAAGTTTGCATCATCAGATGCACATATGTTCCAGACAGTATTGACTCTACTTGGGCATTTGATGCCCCAACACAAATTTTGTAAACGAAATTTCCGCACCCCTGCGTGGGTTAATAATGTAATAAGTCG
>SNQJ01S0020136.1:191064-208578 GCA_010110895.2 Picea sitchensis | reverse complement strand
ATATATATATATATATATATATATATATATATATATAAACATGTACAATGTCGAATCAATTGCAAAAAACATGAAAACATAGATATAAGATAATTTAACTAATGGATTAGTGATGATCATTAAAGCATCAACCATTTAGTACACATATAACATCAATCATAAACATTTGTCTTCAATAGATTGTAACATACTAACAGAGAACATCAAGCACAAAATGGAATATTTAATAGATTTTAGAGCATCATATTCATTAGCAAAGAATTGTAAGATTCAATCAATAATTCAAATTCTAAACTTCAAAGGTAAACTGTCATATAATGTTCATAACTTCATTGTTTACAGAATAAGCCTTAATAAAGAGTCAAGACAAAGTACTAATTTCTAGAGACTACTTCTAAAAAGGAAACAGAAAAAGAGATCTAGTATATAGTAGCAAGTACTAAGTGCTATGCTATATGTTTTCCTCTTGCCACGAGAAACTTCTAGTGTCTTCTCCCGTGATCTTTGAAGAAGAGGAGTAGGAGTAGGAGTAGGTGGAAGTGTTCGTGGAACACGACCAACAGCTGAATGGCCCCCACGTGACAATGGTCGCTGTGAAGATAAAGACAAAATTGATGCATTTGGAATGCTGCTAGTGGATGGGGGTGGCATGTCTCCTCGAGGAATATGATCACCATCATATCACCGAAAAGTTCTGCTTGTAGAAAATATAGCTCAGAAATACACTATGTCATACTTCGGATTTCAACCTCCTATTAAGCTTCAATAGTAAAGTATTAAACCCAATACTGAACTGTACTTAATGAGCAGAAACACTAAATGACATAGAACTGAAACTAAAACCAGCAGCAGAATATTCATGAATAGTACACAAATTCACACATTTAACACATAAATTTATGGGCTATGCCCCTTGAAGAATACTCAGGAAAAGATATGATGGCTTTAAGGATATTTCTTTATTGAACTGATAGGGAAATACACAGAGTTTACAACAACAAAAAACTGCAGCTTATACTCAACACTTAAACAATAAAAATGTGCCAACAAACCTCTGTTTGCATTCCAAATACACCAGCAACTCAGACCTCAAAATCTGCACACAGATTTCAATGTAATGGCATGCAAAGTACTGTCTCACTAACAACAAACATCCTTGATTTCTGTGCACTCTTGCTGTACATTTCTGCAATGATATGCCACAACTAGACACTCAGAAAATCATGCCAAGCCTCTGCCTCGATTTCTGTGTCTATAACCTTGTGTACGATACTCAAATCAATGCTGTACGACCTCTTTTCTGCTGACTGCTACATTTCTGGGAATGCGTGCCAACTTCCTCCTAGAAATTTGCGCCTTCCACTAGCTGTACAGACTCGTCAATCTCTAGGGAAGTGCACCCTCCCCTTGCTGTCACTCCTCTCTTCTTCATTAGCTCAATCTCTCTTGGTCTCTCTGAATGACCTTTCAGCTTCCTCACCAAGCTCTCCTCAAAGTGTTCGCCCTCTCTCCCTCAAGTGCTGCTGTTATGCAATTTTAATGTGTAACTCCTCTAAACCTTGGTCTCCCTGGAGTGACTCTTCACTTTCCTTTGAGATCAATGGTCACGCCTTAATCTTTCGTTGAGGTCACTTAAGTCACTAAAGTGACCCATAACCTCATAAAGTCACTTTTACACATTAAAAATAAAAGGCCCAACTTTATAAAACCACTTTATAAAGTTACTTTATAAAAACACATTATAAAGTCACTAGGGAGAAAATGTGCTCGGTCACTTCCGCATGTTGGGCGCTGCCAATGCAGAAGTACCTCTGAGCTACCAATTCTAACACTCCCTCTTAGCAAGAGAGGTACTTTTGGTATTACCAACAGAATTCGTCTCCAACTCATCAGTTGCCATAGCCGCTCCCTCTATACTAGAAGCCTCTGTTCCCTCTGAACAGGAAGCCACTACTCCCATTGCACTGGAAGCCTCTGCTGCTACCTCTGCTGTTCCATGAATTGAAGACATGCTCCTAGGAGACTTACACTCTCCCGAGCATCCATCTGTGTCGACTCATGCCTGCTAAGTTCTCTGAGAGTCCCGAAAGAGGACTGAGTCCCCGATATCAACTCTCTCTCCCGTGCAACCTGCCCACTCTCCGACACAGAATCTAAATCTAGAAATCCATTGGATCCAACCACAGGTTGTCCCAACAACCTGTATAACATACCCTCCCTGATGCCAAGCCTCATTGCTACATCCTGGGTATCTGCTCCCTCTTAACGTATGAGTACCTGTCCATCCTCGAACATCACTGCATACCCCTTATCCGCCAGAGCTGATACAGAGAGCAAGTTGACCCTCAACTCTAGTACATGCGACACCTCTGCCACCTTCAAAACACCTCTTGACTCTAGCTAGAAATCCACGGTTCCAACCCTCTTCACTGGATGCGTGGTGTCGACCCCACTATCCACTTGCATGTCTGTGTCTGTCTTTGACACACTAAGGAACATTGACCTCATTCTCGTCATATGGCTAGATGCGCTTCCTATCTTGTTTGGTGGCCCAATCACTGGACTTCTTCTTCCCCTTGCTCTTTCCTACAAGAGCAAGATTTGGTTCCTCTCTGCAACATAATAGACCCTAGTCCAAGATCTATCCTTTGATTTTGTTGGATGCTATACTCACTTGCTGCCTCCAACTGGAAACCCTCACGACAAGAATCTTTTTCCCTTCCGTTCTTCCAAGCAAATGCCCCAGCAAGTCACTACTGTTCCAAGTGCCAAACTGTCCACTGAACTTCAGAGCACCAGCTTTGATACCATGTACAAAATATAGCTCAGAAATCCACTATGTAATACTTCAAATTTGAACCTCCTATTAAGCTTCAACAGTAAAGCATTAAACCCGACACTGAACTGTACTTGATGAGCAGAAAAGTAAATGGCATAGAACTGAAACTAAAACCAACAGTGGAATATTCATATATAGTAGACAAATTCACCCATTTGGCACATAAATGTTAAGTTTTAATGCTTTTCATAGATAATAGCACAATTAAGATCATTGAGAAAAACACAATCACAAGATGCACAACATTTTATCTTGGGAAATCCTCATGGGGGAGAAAACCCAACAAAAACTTCCTTAATATAGATTGCCAATATAATGCCAAGATAAAATACTAAACCACCAAGAATATCCAAGACTAAGTATGCACCGCTCTCTTCTCCTTCTTCTAACTGCAGCTTCCTCCAAAACTTGCGCACTAGATGAATGACTTGAGTGAGTGAGTGAATGAGGTGCTATCATCTCTTATTTATACTGGCTGGGAGGCGCTAGGGTTGTGTCTCTTCATCAAGCAGGGCCGACTTCTCCAATTAGTGGTTAGAACCACTTTAATTAGCCCTAGGGGCCGACTTCTCAATTACCACCATATAAACATGGTTTGACCAATCCACAAAAGGGGATTTGGTCATATACAAGCCCTGGCATGATCAATCCACAAAAGGGGATTTGATCTATATATAAATAACTTAATAATAATTATAATATTCTTCCCAGTTACAATATTTCAACACTCCCCCTTAACAAGAAGGGTATTCTACTGACACAACCCAACAAAACATCATCGGGAGAAGGAGAGGGCAACATCATCATCAACATCTGAAACATTGACTGACACATCTATAAATCATCGGACGTTTTTCTAATCATCATCTTTCACTGCATGGAGCTAGAGTAACATCATCATCATTATTTGCATCAACATCAATTAGTATAACACTAATACAACATCATCAATCAGTACAAAGCTGATACTTCATCAACAACATCACGAGGCTGATACAACATCATCATCAACACAAGGCTGATACAACATCATCATCAACACCACGAGGCTGATACAACATCATCATCATCAACAACACTAGGTTGATAGAACATCATCATCAACAACACGAGGTTGATACAACATCATCATCAACAACACGAGGCTGATACATCATCATCATCAACATCACTAGGCTGATACAACATCATCATCAACAACATGAGGATGGAACAACATCATCAGCATGAGGCTGAGATAACAACATCATCATCATATGGAAACAGAATGAGGTAGGTGCAACAACAACATTTTGTGGTACTCCGACAGACCATCCTTACCGAACCTTCGGGATCTGCCCAGGAATCAAAAGATTCCCTAGGATGTAAAATCCTAATGGAGCTACCACGTGGTACTCTGACAAACCATCCTTACCGGACCTTCAGGATCTGTCCAGGAATCATAAGATTTCCTAGGATATAAAATCCTAACAGAGCTACCACTACTGATCACAATTGGCATATACATGCACAGGTACTTTGACAGACCGTCCTTACTGGACCTTCAGGATCTGGCCAGGGATGATTGATTCCCTAGGATATAAAATCCTAACGGAGCTACTCGCTGTTGGTCAGGATACTATAGTATCATCAACATCACTCCCGCTTTCAAGGGAATTCCTTTCGGACAACACCAAGCTTGTCTCGGAAGTGCTCAAACTTCACACGAGACAGAGGCTTGGTCAACACATCTGTGACCTGCTTATCTATGCCATCATATTGGAGGTTTATAGCTCCCCTCTTAGAATATCACGAATGTAGTGATACCGGATCTCTTTGTGCTTCGACTTATCATGGAACACATGGTTCTCTGTCATCTTTATGCAACTCTGGTTATCACATAGAATCACGGTGGCTTCCATCTCCAGATCGAATAGACATGTCAACAACTTCCGAAGCCATATGGCTTCACAACTGGCAGAACATGCTGCAATGTATTCCGCTTCTGCCGTGCTGAGAGCAATATTGGATTGCTTCTTGCTCTACCATGAAGTCATGGATGACCCCAAACTGAAACAACATCCTGAAGTGCTCCTTCTATCAGAAACACTTCCAACCCAATCTGAATCAGTATATCCATATAGTCTGAAGTCATGATCTCCAGTATAACTGAGACCTTATTCCAACGTACCCATAAGGTATCTCATCACATGTTTTGCAGCAACAAGGTGAACACGTCTGGGCTCTACCAAATACTGACTCAAGGTGTTCAAAGAAAAACATATATCTGGCCTGGTATTCGTCAGATACATCAACGAACAAATAATTTGTCTGTACAGAGTAGCATCAATCAATTCTGACGAAGTATCTACCAGGAGCTTCAACTTTGTTTACATGGGCGTGTTCATGGCTTTACATTCCAACATATCAAACCTCTTCAGTATTTCCACTGCATACTTCCCTTGGTTAAGGGAGATCTTCTCTAGGCTCTGCCAAACATCAAGACCTAAGAAATAATGCATCAGGCCTAGGTCTTTCATCTCAAACTCTGCAACGAGCTTCTTCTTACTATCTGTGATGAGCTTTTCTTCTCCGGTTAAGAATAAGTCATCTACATACATCAACAATATAACTGGCTCATCATTCATAACCTTGAAGTAAAGGTTAGAATCAACTTTACACTTGGTAAAGCCCAAGCTCGTCAGGAAACTATGAATTCTGCCATACCGAGCTCTGGGAGCTTGCTTCAATCGCTACAGAACTTTCTTCAATCTGCAGACATGAGTCTTTCTATCTTCAACTTCAAACCCTTGTGGTTGTTCTATATACACTTCTTCTTTAATAACACCATTCAAGAAGGCTGTTTTCACATCCATCTGGTGTAACTTCCACTTCATTTTGGCTGCAAGAGCTATGATTGTTCTGATAGAAGTGTATCTGGCTACAGGAGCAAACGTCTCTTCATAATCAATGCCTTCATTTTGAGAAAAGCCATGCGCTACAAATCTTGCTTTATATTTTTCAATACTTCCGTCTGCAACATGTTTTATCTTGTATAACCATTTGGAAGATACCACATCTTTGCTCTTAAGTCTGGGAACTATTTCCCATACATCATTCTTTATAATGGACTGGTATTCTTCTGTCATGGCATCTGCCCATTCTTTCTTCTGAATGGCTTCTTCAAAGCAAGTAGGCTCCTTCTGTATGAGATCACACATCAAGACCATATAACTAGAGAATGGCTTAGGATTCTTTCTTTGTCTCATGGTTACGTTTGGGGCACCATACTTCTCTCCATCTTGAATAAGTTCCTTTGCCCAAGCTGGCTTTCTCTTGTGAGAGATCGTCATCTAGGGAGGTTCTTGAGATTCTATCATATCATGATCTTCTGGAATCTTATCATCAGGGGTAATTGTAACTTCCTTTACTGGTTCTGCAACTCTGGGAGCTACAGGTTCTTCATATACTTCTTCAAGATGACACTTTCTTGATCTTTTGAGTGCTGCATCTTCATCAAAGGTTACATCTCTGTTGATCTCAATATGATGGTAACCTGGTATGTAAATTTTGAAGGCCTTAGAGACCTCACAATATCCAACAAATATTCCCTTCTTTCTTGAGGGATCCAACTTAGTTCTCCTTTCTTTCAGAATGTGTACAAACACTGGACAACCAAATATCTTGAGATGGCTTACTTCTGGCTTCTTTCCGGAGAACATTTATTCGGGGGTTTTGAATCCAAGTGCACTATGGGATAATCTGTTTTGGACGTAAACTACTGTTCTTGCTGCTTCAACCCATAAGTGCATTGGAAGATCTTGATCGTGGATCATGGTCTTTGCTGCTTCCATTATTGTTCTATTCTTTCTTTCTACTACACCATTTTGTTGACGATTATAGGGAGTGGTGAGCTCCCTCTTAATCCCGACATCTCTACAAAAGCTTTCAAATTATTTTTAGGTGTATTCTCCTCCATTATCTGACCTGAGTATCTTGATTTTTCTTTCGGAGAGATTTTCTACCAAGGCTTTGAATTCCTTGAACTTTTCGAGTACTTCATCTTTTGATTTCAAGAAGTAAACCCAAGTCTTGTGAGAGCAATCATCAATAAATGATACATAGTATACATACCCACTTAGAGAGGTTGATGGCATTGGCCCACATACATCTGAGTGGATGAGCTCCAAGATTCCTTCTTCTTTACTCTTGCTCTTTGGGAAAGGGTTGTTTATATTCTTTCCTTGTGCACATCCCTTGCACACACCTTCATGGTCAACCTTGAATTCTGGCAAATCTGTAACTACCTTGCTTACACATGGTAAGGCTTTGTAATTGATGTGAGCTAGTCTTCTATGCTAAAGTTCACATGGACTCTCAGTGGAGTGAGTCAAGGCTGAGTGACCTTTTAACTTATACATGCCACCTTCTTCTCTTCCAATAACAATTGCATCTTCTATGGTTTTTCCTTTAGGCCACATAAGGACTTCACCATCTATGAATGCGACTCTGAATCCTTTCTTATCTAAAGCTGAGATTGAAAGTAGGTTCTTTGTCAAACCTGGTACATATAGTACATCCTTCATCCTGAATCTAGCTTGTAAGTGGATTCTCCCATTCCTTTGATAGGGTACTGATAGTCATCTCCAAGTGAGACTTTCTGGGGAAAGCCCTTTTCTGTAAGGCTTGAGAGAATGTCTCTCTGACCTGTCATGTGCTTAGAAGCACCATGATCTATGAGCCAAGTATCCTCTCCAGGTATCACAAATCCTAAGAGGGAAGAGAATAAGACATAGTCTTCAACCTTTTCTTTAATCATCTTTGTGGGTGGCTCATCATCTTCAATTGCATGGGCATGATGTCTTTTGTTATTTCTCTTCTTGTATTCTATCCTTCTGGCAGGACAATTCTTAGCAATGTGTCCCATCTTATCACAATGATAACATTGATAAGAGGAGAAATCTTTTTCTCTTCTTTGTCCCTTCTGAAATTTCTGAAATCTCCTTGGAGGGTGAGATTCTTTATGGAATTGTGTGAATCTCTTTGGGGAGTGAGATTCCTTATGAAGATGGGTCTCCTTTTGGAAGTGAGACCTTTTCTTTCGTCCTTTACTATGAGGAGCTAGGGCTTGGTCTTCATCCCTTAATAACACTACTTCTCGGCTGGCTTGTCTTGCTTCTTCTTGAACACATTCTTCCCACAAGCTATCAAGATGGAATTTTTCTTTTCTTGCACATATAGTTTGGATGAAGGCATCCCATGGTCTTGTGAGACCATTAAGAGCTGTCATTATGAGTTCATCTTCATCTAGGTTATCTCCAATTGCTTCTAGTTGTTCTTTGAATTGAGAAACCCTAGAGAAATAGTCATGGATTGTTTCTCCCCTCTGCATCTTTGTATTCTTGAGTTGGGTTCTCAAGTTCATCTTCCGGTTGATGTTCTTTCCTTCAAACATTCTGGTTAGAGCATCAAATATCTCTTTTGGAGTATCCTTAGAAGACACTTGAGGGATCAAGTGATCTTTAATGGAGTCTGCAACAATCCTTTTGGCCCTAACCATATCCTTCTTGTGCTTTGCTTTGGCTGCATCTTCTTCGGGTTCTGGTACATTTTCTTTTATGAATTTTGCTAGGTCACACTCTTCAAGAATGAGTCCAATTCTATACTTCCAGGCACGAAAGTTTTCCACACCTTCTAACTTGTCAACAAGCTTTAGTGCTTCCAGACATCTTGACATGGAGCTGAGAAAATGACCAAAAAATGAAAGTGCTCAGAAAGTGATTCTGAACTTACCAGGAGATGCGCTTGGCTGAGGTGAGTAGGCTGGAGCTATCAGATTTAAAAAATTCCAAGTTTTACCCCTTGAAATTTGACCTACGGAAATCTGGACTGGTACTTCTGGTTTCCTAGTTTTCTAGTACTAGTACTAGCCAATGAGTTCCCTAGGCTAGGGCACACTTCTCTAGGTGGTTTTTAGGCAAAAATTCCCTTTCAATAAAAAAAACCTAATTTTCTTGTACGACAACAATGACGTTTTTGATTATCCAGTGAAAGGTGCTCTCTTCAGCTTAGCTTTGATACCATATTAAGTTTTAATGCTTTTCATAGATAATAGCACAATTAGGATCACTGAGAGAAACACAATCACAAGATACACACCATTTTATTCTGGGAGACCCTCATGGGGGAGAAAACCCAACAAAAACTTCCTTAATATAGATTGCCAATACAATGCCAAGATAAAATACTAAACCACCAAGAATATCCAAGAGAAAGTATGCGCCTCTCTCTTCTCCTTCTTCTAATTGCAGCTTCCTCCAAAACTTGTGCACTAGATGAATGACTTGAGTGAGTGAGTGAATGAGGTGCTATCATCTCTTATTTATACTGGCTGGGAGGCACTAGGGTTGTGTCTCTTCATCAAGTAGGGTTGTGCTATCCTCTCTATTTGTAAGTTTGCATGGTCTTAAATCTATAAAAGACCATCAAACATTCTTCTAAAAAGATTGTAACTCAAAAGCAACAGTGGGATCACCCACTAGGCTTCTCATCCCCCCACACCCGAGGGGATTGTCTCCTTTTTTGCACTTTGTCTTTTGCATGTGTTCCTTTTCATTGTAGCAAGTGAAAATAAACCTAAAATAAATCGAAGCACTGCAAAACATTCACTTTCTTAGATTAGTTAGCTTAGTTTCATTTTTAGCATTTCATATTGCAAAGTAACAAACCTTCCCCGTCATTTCCCTGATATTCTCTCGGCCTCGCCAACTTGCTGGATCTTGGCATGATCAGAGAGGGATTTGATTTGTGTGGAGTAGTTTTAATTAGGGACAACCTTCTATTACTATTGCTCGATACAAGATCATACGCGTGGATTGACTTGTGAATTCAGGGTGATACTTTGGGATTTGCTCTCTCGCCGTTGGAACTCCTTGCAATCCTGCTTGTACCCATTAGAGGGATAGTGGTGAAAGGAAACAAACATTAGTTTAGATTTAATTTTCACACATGCAATCTCTAGCACACACTCGTGAGTGGACTTGCACTATCGGTCCATCTCATTGAATTAATCCACTAATTCAACCAATCATCTTTAACTAATAAAACTTACCAAGAGCATTGCGATACATTCATCTTGCAAGAACATTCTTACTTTTGGCACTGGTCTACAATATCTATATTTGCTTATTTTCATTTACGTTCCAGTACCTTCATTTGCTTTCAAGCATTATCATTTGTGTTGAAGTACTTTATTTGCTTAAATATCTATCGCATAAGCAATCTCTATTTGTGTCATTATATGCTACTAGATTAGTTGTACTTGCTTTTGATTTCATTTAACTTCTAGAATAATCTTTTGCTTAGCTTAATCAAACCTTAGATTCTTTTATTAGGGACTAACCCCTTGGCTTCGCTAGGAGTTAGCCTACACGGAGGAGTCAAGTGTCAAGTGACTACTACCTAACTCGAGACTTTCCCCCAAGGCCACACCCAGTGGATTGAAGGTTTCTTCCACGTGACATGAGGTGTGGATTAGGCGACAACAATATGTATGAGTGTTTTTGTTGCTGAATCAGATTCCCAACATTTGGTATTAGAGCCATGGTATCCAAGGCATTTGTCGGTTGTCTTTGAATTTTCAACATGATAATATATATATATATATATATAAAATGGAAAGGAGGTGACTTGAAAATGTAGCTACAAACCACGGAAAAAGTTAGCATGGAATGAAAGTTGAAAATGGAGGTGTGCGATGCTCATAGTTTTGATAAGAGATATCAAACACACAACATCAAAATCGGTCAAAACGAAGGATGCAAACAACAACATAGTGAACATTATTCATGATCTGAGGTTTCAGATCCATCAAGACTGTCGCTGGCCTTATTATAATTAATGTTGTCATACAACCATATTTTGATGTAGGAGAGGCTTGTGTTGCAACAACTTCCATGGGTGCTAGAAAATATCTGTTTCTTGCTAAACTAGAAGCATTTGAAAGATCTTGTAGGTTAAAATATGTTGACTTTGCATTAGCATGAAGAACAAACATTTGCAGAAAAGAAAATTCTCGTGAATGTTAAATCACTGTAGATTGAGGGCATGTGAGAATGTTTCTCTTGGTCACGACTGCTGCTAGCATGAATATTAAAATGCTGTTGAGGAAACAAGATTGGGTGTTAAATTTAAAGGGCGTCTCTACTAATTAATTCCAAGTCTTGGTTTAGGCGCTTGTAGAAGAGGCTTGTAGTTTATTTTTCAATTAACTTGATGATACAGTTGTCCACCCTAAATATTGGTCATTGACCAAATAGAAATATAGAGGTCATTTTTCAATATTTGAATCTGTGCTTGAAGAATCCGTTGTCTTGGTAGATATATCTACATATGTGGTAGCCATGGCATGTTCCTGAGCAACATGAGAGTGCAACGATCTGAAGTAAAAGAAAGCTTGCACTGGTCGTGGTGAACTTGACGCCTACGCAAACTGCATGGTGAAAGGAGAATTGTGTGAAGAGGTCATATAAACAAGTAAAACTATTGATGCAGGTTTAATGATGATATTTGTCTTGTGTAGTAGTCAAACAAATAAAAGGTGTTTAGAGAGGCATCGATTGTAAAAAGAAGGTTTGCAACGTTCAAGGGGTAAAACAAAGACAATATCAAGAGTCATAGAAGGTGGCTTAGCAAACCCCCCGTGGCCAATCCCTAGCACTTGTAGACTACATGTTGTATTGCAGCCTTGCGTCATATTAAAGACGACAAGGTACAACAGTGACATGTCAAAGAATCGAGGCCTTCAATGATTCTGTGTGAAGAAATTTGTGGGAGCGCATCATTCAAGGATAATAGGTTTGTAATCAAAGAAGAAACCCGTGCTCAACAAGTGCCAGCTAGAAAGAGAGGCACACGATTTCAAGGTACACTATATTTGAATTCACTAGTATATTCCAAGCTTTAGTGGGATGAAAATGGTCCACATTCCAAACAAAAGCAAAGTCACACTTCACTTAATATGCTTTTAGAGTCAGGTATGTTGTCATCAAATCTTTTTTATTTTGAACATTATGACCAAGTGAAATGGGTAACGATGTTGGCAATTATTAGAGAGGGTAAAAAATATATGAACATTGACAATTATTTGTTAGTGGTCCCTCGAAGTGGTCTTTATGTTGTCTAAAGAGTTTTCGTAGGAAATTGCTACTTAGTAAGTTGTCATCGATGATGAAAATGATTTTATTTTATTGAGTTCTTTTCCATATTTAGAATGTAAAGAGGTTAAAGTCATTGGTCAAGTTTAGAGTTTGTTGATGTAAGGCGTCAAAGCTAGTCAAAATCAATGTCAAAGCCAATTCAGTAAAATTGTCAAGTCAAAGCCATAGTGGAATTTCAAGAGTTTGGCAAGTTGAGTTAAAGTCAAGTCAAGTGACGCGAGTCAAAGTAATTAGTGTCAAAGTCAAGTTGATCTATGTCATAACAATAATGCGTCAATTGAGTTTGCTAATTTATTGTTATCGGTTGCCTTGTTGGACATTGCGGAACCCAACAAGGAAACATACTTTTATGTAGGTAATTTTAGGTGCAAGAAGAAGATTGTAGAAGATGACAAAATCCAAAAGAAGTTGTTGGAAGAAAGTAAGCTATAGATGAAGAAAATAATGAGAAGAAGCAAGAAGACAAACTCCTGATGAAGTGCAACAAGAGGTATTTGACAAGATGAGAGAAGAAGAACATGAGAGAAGTGAGAGAAGATGATAGAATACAGAAGAGGATAGTGAAAGAATGTGAAAGAAGATTAAAAAATGGACACAAGAACCTGGGTATGAACAAATATACGGTGGCAAGTGGCAACAAAAGAAGAGAAAGAAGAAAATGAAATAAGTAGTGAAAACAATATCGTGATGCAAAAGTAATTGAAATGAATTCGTAGAAAATGAAATCCCTAATAAGTTTGATGATTCTCCTTCATAACGTTGTTTTGATGACGATTATGGTCCTATATTTGTAAAAGGGGTAGATTAGCTTCAGCTGCACATGTATGATGAAAAGTTGTTTCTATGTACCTAAGTCAAGTGATGATTTAATGGATGTAAGCCGTGATAAGACAGGTATACCCCCATAACTTGATTGTTGATGGTTTGTGGTAAACCAAAAACCACTTGTCATGATAGATGAAGGTTTGTGGTCAACTATAAACCACTTGGTGTAATGGATGGTTTGTGGTATGCTGAAACCACTTGTGAATTTAATGGTTAAGTGTAAACCAATGTAAAACCCAGAGGATGTAATGGTTGAGGGTAACCCACAAAAACCTAGGATATGGTTACGGGTAAACCAAATAAAACCCAGGATGATGATGTGGGGGGGTGAAAAGGTTTGTGATTCAAGAATTGTTGATGAACCATGTTTGAGAATTTTTTTCTTAAAGAATTGGTGGATGCAACAATTGACAACCCATGTATTTTAATGGATGGTGACGTTTTTATATGGATTTCAACAAACACAATTTTTTTATTTTGTAGGTACAAGATGAACACTGAAGAAGATTGAAGATGAAGAAGACCAAAGATGAAGATTGTAGAAGATAGAAGACTGAGGAAGAATGCAGATGAAGAGCATAGAAGATGAAGATGAAGAATGAGCTAGTTTAAAAGACTAGTTGAAGAGACAAGATGGTGATTGAATATTGAAATCACATGTATTCCTTAAGGGGGAGTATGAAGGAATAACTCATACTTCTGAATTTAAATGTCTAAAGTATGTGATTGCATCGATGTTGCAAAAGTCACGAAATTATTGTTGACATTGCAATATATTGTAGAAGACTGAAGAAGAATGAAGATGAAGAGCATAGAAGATCAAGATGAAGATTTGACTAGTTTAAAAGACTAGTTGAAGAGACGGAGGATGACGATTGAATATTGAAATCGAAAATATTTGTCAAGGGGGGAGTATGAAGGAATAACTCATACTTGTGAATATAAAAGTCCAAAGTATGTGATTGCATCAATGCTGCAAAAATCGTGAAATTATAGCTAACATCGCAATATATTGCGATGTCTCCTAGTCAATGATAATATTGCCACAAAATATTGTGATACTTTTTGCACTTGACAACATTGCGATATTTTCTAGTCTTGAAAAAATTACGATATTTTCAAAAAATCGCGATATTATCACAAGTCGATGGAAAATATCGCTTGTGCCTTGGATGGTCCACCTTATAACCACGTTTTTCACTTTTTTTCACCCATTTTCAAAACAGATGAAGGGGTTTGAGAGGAAAGGAGGTCTCCATCATTTTTCTTTGAGCTAAGGACTAGAAATATAGTGTTTTCATTTGCCATCAACAATTTATTATGGAGTGGGGATTGATTCCCATCAAGTGTTTCCATATTTGCAATGTGTAAAAATTTCAACATGTTTTCTTTTTTTGTTTTTTGAGAATTTTGATAGGCCTTTTAATGCCCATTAGCCTTCCCTCATCTGCCGATTTTTAGTGGGCTGTGGGAGACCTACCATTTATTTAGAATCTAGATTTTTTTTTATCTATATCATTTTTGTATTTTGATTCTTGAATCTTGATTTTCATTTTTTCCCCTAGGTTTAATCATTGCTATCAAAAAATGCCAAAAGATTTGGACCTTATGTGGGAATATGTTGATTCCACTGATGAGCATAATTGACAAAAATTGAGTTGCAAGTTGTGTGGGAAGGAAATGACAGGGGGAATCATTAGGTTGAAATACCACCTTGCACAAATTCGGGGGCATGAAGTGGGAACTTGTTCAATTGCAACCTCAGAAATCATTCATATTGCCAATAAATCACTTTATGATATGGGTAAAAAGAGACATGACAGGGAAGCTATTAGAATTGAGCTTGTAGTAGGAGGAGTTTCAAGATCGGGGGGCGGGGGGGTGAGAAGTGAAAATTTTTCTTTGACCTCAACTTTCACAATGCCCTCAACGACCTCACCTTTTTTTTTGTTTTGAGAACCACAGGTGGCACACAGCCTTCTAGTAGGTCAGTGGTTAAAATAAAGGAGAAGCAAGAAGTTGGTAAGATTGTGGGTAGATTTTTTGTATGGGGTGACATTCTTTTTCAGCATTGCCAAGAACAACCCATTCTACCAGTCTATATTTGATGTTGTTGCTATTGTTGGATTGGGGTACAAGGTCCCTACCTAAGATGAGTTGAGAGTGGCTATCTTTCAAAATGAAAAGATTGATTGCACTCATAGATTGGAGGAGCCTAAGGAATCATGGGAAGTCACTAGATGCACCATGATGTCAGATGGTCGGATTGATCATAAGGGAAGGACCCTTCTTAATTTCTTGGTTAATTGTCCCAGGGGGATTGGGTTTATTAAATTTGTTGATGGATCTAAAGATGCGACATTATTATGAGTTATTAGATGGGTTCATTCAAGAGATAGGTCTATAGAATGTTGTCCAAGTCATAATAGATAACACAACTAATTATGTTGCCGTTGGCAGGTTGCTTATGTTGCCGTTGGCAGGTTGCTTATGTTGAGGTATTCGACCTTGTTTTGGACTCCTTGTGCCACACTTTGCATTGATTTAATTTTAGAGGATATGGGAAAAATTGCTTATATCAAGGATATCGTTGAATTGGCTAGGAGCATCGCAAAATTTATATATAATCATGCATCTATGCTTAGCTTGATGAGAAAATTCACAAATAACAGGGAGTTGGTGTGTCCTACAATCACATGTTTTGCCACTAGTTTCATATCTCTTAAGTCTCTCCTAACTTATATGTGGGAGGTGAAGAGAATATTCCTTTTAGATGAGTGGTACACTTTATCATTTAGCATTAAATTGGAGGGGGAATACATATGCAAGCTAGTGTCATACCAGGAGAGTTTTGGGCGGGAGTGGAGGAGGTGTGTGCTAGTAACAAACCTTTGGTAATGGTTCTTCGATTGGTTGATGGAGACACAACCACAATGAGCTCTACTTATATGAGGCCATGCATAGGGCCAAAGAATCCATCTCTTCCTATTATGAGGACAAGGGGGATGAGGGATATGAGAAACGACTATCGATATGGAGGGTGATTGATGAGATGGAACAATACCTTCCATCAACCCATTAATGTTGCAAAGATATACCTCAACCCCGCGTTCTCTTAGTCTTGTATTTTTAGATTTGATGCTGAGGTTATGGATGGATTCTTCACATGTGTTTAGAGGATGGTGCCATGTTTGCAAGAACGTGCAAAGATTTCTAAAGAAATGAAAATAAATAGGATGACTGCTTGAACATTTGGCTTTGACATGGCTATTCAGGTCATGAAGATCAAAATGGTAGTTAAGTTTCATTTTGTTTCAAATATCAATGTGTCTTCTTCCTTTGTTTCAAATTTCGATTTCTTTTCTTATGTTTCTCTTATTTGTTGTAGATGTTTGGTGGACAAGCGATGGCTCAAGAGTACTAAATTTACAAAAGCTTTCCATTTGGGAACTGAGCCAAACATGTAGCTCTTTAGGAAGCGAGCACGTCTGGAGTGTGTTTGAAAAAATACACACCAAGAAGTGCAATAGGTTAAAATTTTTCAAAATAAATTTTAAATTCATTATAAATTATAATTTTATGCCTCATCACCCTCTTAGTTATGTATTATAATTTATAATTTATGACCCTCGTACGGGTTGGAGTCTCAACGCCTTACTGGCATGGTCTATGTCTACTACAATCTTCGATTGTGGGTGAGGCAACTTCAAAACACACCGGACATGGAGGCCATTTCGTTGTATGGGATTGACACAACTACTGTATGGAGGGTTGAGACCAAGAGGCATGTCATGGACTCAACCCCGGATTGGTTATAGGAGGAGGCAGATGAGGAGGTAGTAGTGGAGAGTGTGGTAGAGGACAAGGATGTTCAAGAGAAAACACCTTTACAGGAGGTGGTTATTGACAATGGGAGTGTGCCACTACTTTCATGGACTCCGACACAACGAGTTGGAGTTAGCAATAGTACCAACAAAGGACATTAGAGTCTAGCTTCTCCTTCTTCTTCTAGAGGACTTCAAAGTCCAACGTGATCCCTAGGGCCTTCTTCATCTAAAGGAAGAGCCATTACCTTTGCTCGTAAAAGGGGCAAAGGGATTAACTAGTTTATTTATCCAATTTCATTGTAGATGACTCATGATGATGAGATACATATATTATATGTTTTGATGATATTTGGAGGCTTGGGAGTCGGGAGAGAATGAAGACAAGGAGAGAAGTTAGGTATGAGGATTTCATAGAATCAATCGAGAGATTTAGGTAGATAATATGGGGGACAATTATGCGTGTGGTTGGACTAAATATCTAATTATGACAAAGTTGTTATGGTCACCTATTGTTATATAAAGAGACTTATTGTACAATAGAAACACACATGGGAATGGTATGATATTATTGTACAATAGAAACACACTTGGGAATGGTATGATTGAATAGAATTTCCCGTTTGTGGGTTTCTTGATTGTAAACTCCTAATGCCCCTTGCTTGATATGTGTTTGATATGTATTTGAGTGTATTTGCTACTGAGTCATATTCCCAATATAAAATGGGGTGAGTCTGTGCTTATAATACTAGGAAATGAAGAAATAGTGTTTTTCCAAATTAGGGTGTTGTGTTATTTGTTGAGATTTGGGTACCTTGGAAAGTGGTCC
>SNQJ01S0020136.1:160202-184498 GCA_010110895.2 Picea sitchensis | reverse complement strand
GCATTTCATGAGGGTTTGAGAGAAACCCTTGAGAGCTTGAGGAGAGGCTCTTGGTTGCTTGGAGCTTGCATGGAGAGTATTTCCATGGAGTCTTAGCCTTCACTTTTGAGAGGGAGCATGCATATGGAGGAGGGGCACATCTTGAGGAGGAGGGTGCATTTATTATCCTTCATTTGCTCATCAGGAGAGGAGGACTTGTCAGATCAGGATGAGGTTTGATGGCGCTTGTTTCTGTGGAGAGAGACATTCAGTTTATGGCTCATTTTATTTCTAGTGATTATTTTTGCTAGGAGGAGGGCGCACATGTTGAGAGGACTAGCAGCTACCTGGTAGCAGATCTGCTTGGAGGATTCGAGCTCTGACAATTTCAATAGAGAGGCAGTACAAGAGAGGACATTCCTGTGGAGAGATTTCTTCATTGGGTTCCAGATGAGCTAGGGCGCTTTAGTTTAGTACAGAGGGCAACAAAGGGAGAGGGCGCACCACAGTTTGGGCACTTCTTTCTCTGGTTCTTGTGGCAAGGCTCGTGAGGAGCTTGCTATGTATACAGGTTACATTGTATTTCATTACTTGTTGTATCTCTTGCTTTAATCATCATTATATAGACAGATATCCCAAATTGGTTTTCCCCGGGGGGGTTTTATCCAGGGTCATGTTGACCAAAAATACCTGTGTACAAAAATGCATGTGTTAGTCTCTTAGATCTGCTTTATTTGAGCTGTAAAGATCTTTATGTGTGTTGTACTTATTTTAGTATGCATGTGCTAACTTCTGGTTACTAAAACTACATGCTAGAGCACCTAAAATTGGAAGTGCAACCGTAACAAATCAGCAAGAAGTTCTTGGACTGTTGGCTGTCCTAAAACAGCAGCAAATACTTTATCAGACAGTTGAAACTTAGAGTCAATCTGTGGTCAAAGACATACCCAATTGACAAGCTTGATAGGACCCGAAAATCTTCATTATTTTTCTTGTAACTGTTATAATCATATATTTCCAGCTAATTCTTTTAAAAAGATTTTTTTAATTGACTAGCATTAGAGGCATGATGTGCTTGAATTGCATGTCTTCTTGAATCTGAAAGATCAAAGACGTTAGTTTGTAACTAGACCTTTGAGGTTCCATAATATAATATTTAAGGTTCCCTAATATAATATGCAAGAAGATTTGAAAGCAGAACTTAGTTGAGAGATTTCTTTTCATGATTGATGTGAATTCATAGAAGTTAACATTGTTCTAGTTCAACACATTACATACTTTGTACATTTTTTCAAATGAGGAGCATTAAAAGCTTTTATAATTCTTATCCCTTTAGTACCTATTCATTAAGACTTTGATTAACATTTCATGAAATATGAATTCATTATTTAGCTTGATATAATAATTTTTTTCAAAGAATATAGTGACCTATTAGACTTTTATTTAGACTATTGTCCCTATTTGGAGGAAAATATACAAAGAACATTATTTTAGTGAAAGTACAGAACATTTGACATTCTTTTATTGCTTGATAATTATTTGGTTCTTCTTTTTCCTGTGTTGCAGAAATCACAGATGAATTATCGGGCATGGCGCCATCGTTGTTGGCTTGTGAACCATATGTCAACTCGACAAGTAAGGTTATTTTTCCTTTTACTTTCAAAAAGTGCAAAAATTATGTGGAGCCTTTAGAAATAATCTTATTTCTAGGACAATCCTTACAATGCCCGTACATCGAAGATTGAAGTTGAGAGCATTAAATCGATTGAGTATAACCATCTAGCTAGATGCTAGCTACTTCATTCCTTGCACAAGGTTATTGTCGTGGGCCCAAGAGAAATGCCATACAGATAGAGGGGATATCTAGAGATTGTAGGGATATTTTTGGTGGTACAAGGTAGTTTGCTTAACTTTCTTCAAGGTTCCATCAAAAAAGTTGTCATTGGTTACACTTTGGCTGGTCTATAGAACTACTATGATTGGCTGTCCTTTGGTCGAACGTTATGCCATTGTTCTTGATGTATATTTGTTAGTTTTGTAGAGTACAAATGCAGGTCATTGCACCCCTAGAGTACATTTCTGCACAAAAGGCCTAATATTTATGTAGACCACTCTATAAAGTAGTCCATAATTGCTCCATACAGAAAGTCATTGGAATAAAAAACAAGGGTGGTTCCCTTCCCAACACAAAGTTCAATGGAATTTGGTTTGAAAAGAGCAAAAATGTGGATTGTAATTAAAAATACATAGTCCTTTTGCAAGTTGCTTCAATTACGAGGAAAAGAGTCCTAATTATGCTATAGCAGTTACACGTAAATAGCAAAGCAAAGCAGGGAATATGAATTATGGTAAAATTTTTGAATTCAATGGGTTTTCATAAAACATAGTATGCTACCTATACCTGCAGGTCAACTTGTCTAACTTTCTATTTAAGTCTGCTTGATTGCACTCCACACGACGTCATCGTATCCTTAACAATGGGGTTTTTTATCGCAAGATTTGTAGTTGTGCAAAGACTAACACAAGATCACTAAATCTTGCATAACTACAAGATATCCTACCACTGTCACCTTAGTAAGAAATCCCCTTGTTTTAGTGATGGAGGAGATCCACCACAAGGGAGGCTTTCCCGGTGACCCCAAGGTATCAAAGTAACAAGTTTGTTAGCTGAGCCTACTGCCCCCTCTCTTGATCACCTCAGTGAAGGTTTAGGTCAAGGAGAACTAAAAGGTAAAAGATGTTTTGAGTACCTTCCCGGAACAAGAACACTTATAGCATATATATGATGATTTCCAAGTAGAAGTATGCAAGTAATACCTCTTTAAGAGATTAGACAGCAAAGATCACTATGGCTGTTATGAAATTGCAGCAGATTACAGTAGTACAACAACAATAGATAAATTATAACAAGAAGAAGAAATACACTTCAGAATTGCAACAATTTACCATGAAAACTTAGCATTAACTCAATAGAACATTCTCCAATTGTTAGATGCAATTTCTGGTTATGTTTGGCCACTATTAGAGCAATGTATGCAGCAAATTAGTGTATGTTAGTATGGCTGTTGCAAACTTTTGCAACAAGAAGAAGTTTATTAGTGAATTAGCTCAAGTTAGTGTTAGTAAAGTTAGTAGGAAGCTTGAGAGAATGAAAATTGAAAGTTTGTTGATTACTTTCACCATAAGAGAGCTTGAAGATTAGTGGCTTTTGTCAATTTTCACATGCAAATCTATGTGACTAATTTCAGATCTGAAAATTACTTCCTAGTGATCAAATAATAAACCCTAGCAGTTATCACCGAACAATTTTACACTGAAATTATTGACTGAAAATTATAGCAGCGGAAACAATCAAGATCATAGATGAATCATCAATGCACACAAGACACAAAATTTATGTTCTGTAACTTTGTCAAACTCAGAAATTTTGAGGGCAAAAACCATCCCTCCCAGTCGACACAACTGACACAATTTACCAAAAATCTGAGGACAACGTTGTCCTCTGGAAACCACAAATCAGCAAACGAATCTCAACAAAATCTGCTGCAGCTACCAATACGTGCAATTACTATGCTGCCACCTGAAGCTACAGAACCACCAGTTCCTGTAGCTACTGAACTTCCACCTGTGGCTACAAAACCACCAATTCCTGTAGCAACTGAAATGCCACCTGCAACTACAGAATCGCCAATTCATGTAGCAACCAAACTGCCACCTGCGGTTACGAAATCACCAATTCCTGTAGCAAACGAACTGCCACCTACAGCTACAGAATCACCAATTCCTGTAGCAACCGAATTGTCACCTGCAGCTGCAGAATCGCTAATTCCTATAGTAACCAAATTGCCACCTGCAGCTGCAGAACTGCCAATTCCTGTAGCTACTGAAATGCCACTTGCAGCTATAGAATCACCAATTCTTGTAGCAACTGAACTGCCACTCACGGCTGCAGAACCGACAATTCGTGTAGCAATCGAACTGCCACCTGCGGCTGCAGAACCGTCAATTCCTGTAGCTACTGAAATGCCACCTGCGGCTGTAGAACAACCAATTCCTGTAGCTACAGAATCACTTGCGGCTACAGAATCACCATGCCTCCTAGCACAAGTTTTTACTCACTTATGCTAACTCCATTATGTTACCATGAGATTTGTCACAATCTCACCTCTCCTTATATAGGAGTCTAATGAGTGAATATATGAACCCCTTCTAAAATCAACAATTGATTAGAATATTTTATTCCTCTTTGTGGGTGTGAAACCCCAACACAAGCCCACAAAGCCCATCAACTTGCTCATGAGACCCTAGCCTCATTCCAAGGGCATTTTCATTGAAACGAAAGGACGATCTAGTGCCAACGAAGATTCCCACATGCTTGACACCATGGCCCTTAGTGGGGATACCTCCTGAAGCTAGAAAAGCTTCAACACTCCCTCTTAGCGAGGGAGGTATTCTCTTCCACTCCTAGCTTGTCTCTGAAGTAGAAAAACTTTTGCTTTCACTAGGGGTTTGGTGAGAATGTCAAGAATCTGCTCATCTGTGGAAATGTGCCGGAGCTTCACTGCTCCCTTTTGCACCCGATCCTTGATGAAATGATACTTGATCTTAATGTGCTTTGACTTGTCATGAAACATTGGATTCTCCGAGAGTTTGATACAACTCTGATTATTGCAATGAATCGTGGTGGGCTCCAATTCCTGAGAAAATAACCCAGTGAGAAGCTTGCGAAGCCAAATGGCTTCACAAATCACCAGACTGGCTGCCATATACTTTGTCTATGCTGAACTGAGTGCTACGAATGCTTGTTTCCTACTGAACCAGGAAACCATTGCCGATCGCAAGCTGAAGCAACTCGCAAAAGTGCTCCAATTGTACTCTAAAGGTACTTGAGCACATGCTTCGCTGCTACCCAATGTACTTGCCTTGGCTCAACCATGAACTGACTTAAGGTGTTGACCACAAAGCAAATATTTGGCATGGTGTTGACCAAATACATTAACGAACCAATCAATTGTATGTACATCGTGGGATCCACCAAGTCTGATTATGAAAACCCAATGTATTCAGATTGGTGGTCATTGGTGTAGTCATGGACTTGCAGTCCATCATGTCGAATCTTCTCAGTATCTCAACTGCATACTTTCCCTATCCAAGGAAGATCTCGCCTGACTTCTGCCACACCTCCAATTCCAGGAACTAATGCATCAAACCAATGTCCTTCATCTCGAACTCCAAAGCTAAATCTTTCTTAAACCTGGCAATGAGTTACTCAACTCATGTGAGGAATAGGTCATCGACATATAACACCAATATGAGAGGATCCTTACCAACCTGCAAGAGATATAGGTTGGGATCTTCTTTACTCTTGGCGAAGCCCATGCTCTGCAAATATCCGTTGATCCTCGAGTATGATGCCCTAGGTGCCTTCTTTAGTCTGTACAAAGCTTTCTTTAACTTGCAAACATGAGACTCCCTCCCATGTACCTCAAAGCCCTAAGGTTGCTCTATGTAGACCTCCTCCTCAATCACACCATTGAGAAATGTTGTTTTTACATCCATCTGATGTATCTTCCACTTCATAACTAAAACGGGAGAAATGACAGCCTTGATAGAAGTATATCTGGCGACTGGAGAAAAAGTCTCCTCGCAGTCTATTCCCTCTTTCTAGGAGAACCCTCTCGCTACGAATCTTTCCTTATACTTCTCAATGCTACCGTCAACATTACGTTTGATTTGATAGATCCACTTGGAAGTCACCAGACTTCCCTTTTGGTCTCAGAACTATGTCCCACACATCATTCTTCATGATGGAATGATATTCCTCCATCATGGTATCCTTCCAAACCTGCTGGCCTACTGCCTCTTCAAAACTGGAAGGCTTTGAATTAATGATGTTACTCATAAGGGGAACATAGTTGGAAAATCTCTGTGTGGGCCTTCTCTCCCTGAATGTGCCCCTAGGAGTAGAATGCCCCTTTGCATCCTTTAGGGTATCTCGAAGCCATCTAGGCCTTGTATCCACATTGGTGGGAAGATCCACTCGACCCAGAAGGTCATCTGACTCCTCATGATCTGAAGACTGACCCTCTATACTGGATGGGTCTATACTCTCCTCAATCTTTGGAGCCTCCTACTTCTCGCCATCTACTGTGGTTTCTCGGGACCGCCTAGAAGCCAAATCCTTCTCAAACCTGACATCCCAACTAACCTCAACATATCGCTATCCTGGAATGTAGATTCGATAGGCCTTCGAAGTCTTGCTGTATCTCACAAACGTGCCCTTCTTCCGAGAAGGTTCCAACTTCGTCCTCCTCTCCGTAGGAACATGGATGTAAACTGGACAACCAAAGATCCTCAAGTGTCGTATCTCTGGTTTCACTCCTGTGAAAGCCTCCTAGGGAGTCTTGTCCTCCAAGATCCTTTGAGGACTCCTGTTCTGAACATAAACTGCCTTGTTACACGCTCTACCCAAAGCATCATAGGTAGATCCTGATCATGTAGCATCGCTCTGGCAGCCTCAACTATAGTCCGATTCTTCCTTTCCACAACCCCATTCTGCTATGAGTTGAAAGGGACTACCAACTCCCTCTTAATCCCTGCTTCCTTGCAGAATTCCTTGAACTCATTTGAGGTATATTCGCCTCCGTTATCTGACATCAAGACCTTGATCTTCTTCCATGTCTGATTCTTTACTAGAGCCTTGAACTCCTTGAATGAATTGAAGACTTCATCCTTGGTCTTCATGAAGACGATCAATGTCCTTATGGAATAATCATAAATGAAGGTCACGTAATATCAACAACCACTCGCAGATGGAACTAACATCGATCCACACCTAAGTTGTAGGAAACGACTATCACTGTCATGTACTAGGGCCTGTGTTGGTTGACCAATCAGGTTATAGAGACTGCTATCGCGAGTACCAATGACCTCTGCTGAGTCAAGACTCAATCCCTTTGGCCAAGCGAGAACCTGTCCATCCACGAATGCCACTGCATACACTCTGTCCTCCATGGTAGAGATAGAAAGTAGATTCTTCTTCAGTGCAGGTACATTCAATACCTTACTCATCTTGAGAGGCTTTCCAGACTTCAGCTGAAACGAAGCTATTCCAACTCCCTTGACTGCATACTCGGTATTATCACCAAGTTCCACCTGCAATCGTGAGGTCCCTTTTGTCAAAATGGTGAGTGATTTCTATGATCCTATCATATGATGAGAAGCTCCACTATCCACCAACCAAGTCTCCATGGTGACCTGCCTAGAACAAAACATAAGCCTACAACCAACTGAAGATTTCTGAGGTCCTAACAGGCTGCCAACTAGGTCTGATTTGACCTCAAGTTGGCTGTAACTTTTTGCTGTCACAATTGTCTTTGTTGCTGTTTTATAACAACAAACTGTTCAGGAACTTTATTGCTGTTTTGTTACGGTTACATAGCCTTTTAAGGTGCTSTAGCATTTAGTTTTAGTGACCAATAGGTTAGCACATGCATACCATAAATATGTAACACACCTCTTAGATCTTTACAACTGAAATCATGTTGTTCTAAACTCTAGCATACATGAAAATGAACATAGGTATTTTTGGTCAACATGACCCTGGATAAAACCCCCCGGGGAAAACCAATTTGGAATATAAGTCTATATATGTGAAGTAAAATATGTGAGATACAACAAGTACATAGAACAAAAGAACCCGATACAGTGGCAACCCCTCTCAAGCTGCTATACAAGTTCCAGAAGGTAGATGCGCCCAAGCATGGTGCGTCCTTCTCCTTGTTGCTCAATCTCACTGAAAGCTTGCTCCCTTGCTACTTGAAGCTTTGATGAAGAAACCCCTCCACACAAATTTGACCTTGTGTGTTGCCTGTCCAATAAAACCCTCCTCAAAGCAATCTGACAAGTACAAGTCCTCCCTTCTAGGTGTGTGCCCTCCTTCAAGCAAGCTTCCATACAATAAAACAATGGAAGCCTAAGCTTCCTAGAGCCCTCCATTGAAGGAGGCGCCCTTGAAACCCTCTCTCAATGCTTCCATCCTTATCTCCAAAGCTCTACTCTTCCTCTCCAAGTGAATAATAGAGTGAATCAACCTCCTTTTGCCCTATGCACCCTTCTTATAGAATTTATAAGGAAACCTAGAAATGGATGGATGAGATTATCCCATCCCATTTCTAATCAAAGGTTGAGATCATCCAAAAGGAATCTCAACTCAAAACCCACTTTGGCTTTGTTTCCTTAGTTCTCTTTATGTCCCTCAATTCACCCACAAAGTGAATTAATAGTCACTTTTCACTTAAGTGACAAATTTCACCCTTTTGACTTAGGAAATTGTCAAAGTGAAATTAGACATAAAGTGTAAGGCACAAAGGGTCAAATATTTTCCTCTTGTGGTTAGAGACCCACAACCACAAGGGGACCACTTCCCTCGGTACACCAGAACTCAACACTCTCTCTTATCGAGGAAAGTGTTTCTCACTAAGCCTATCTTGTCTCTGAAGTAGACATGTTTGCTGCAATGCCCCCTTCCAAATAGGAGCTCTGGAGAGGAGGCTTAATGGTCTAAACCACCCCATTAGACTATAGCCAGGGCCAGAAAGGGGTAAACAGGGTTACTAGAGGTCACTCCAGTCAAAGGTGTTATATCCAGAAAGTGACATTGAGCTAAAAGTGGATAAAAGCGCTTTTAAGCCAATTTGAGCTAAAAATAGAACAGACGAGCTAAAATTAGAAGTCAACAACGAATTAGGGTTTCGGGCAGCTATAAGATAAGGTTCAACGACCTAATTCATCATTATGTAGATTTTGACTTGTCATTGAGGAGAGAGGCGCATCTCAGGAGAGGTAGCTCAGTGGATTCCAGGAGGAATACACCAGTCGCTGATTTCGGTGTTGAGAGACACATCCTAGTCACTGGGGAGGTTACATAGATCTTCCATCGATCTTCAACAACAATTTCGTAGGTTGCAGCAGCAAGGGCACAACTTCTGAGGAGGTTCAGTGGATCGACTTGTCCCTTTGAGGGAGAGTTCAAAGATTCTCCTCAGACCCAGTTGAGAGGAAGGCAACGTGCATCTTTTTCCTAGTTCCTCGTCAGATTCCGATGAAGGAATCATCTGGGGCGCACTTTCCGGACATTAGGAGTGCGACACTTGGGGAGGACACATTCGGGGTTCCTGAGCGATCATCAGTTCAGATCCGGGGAAATCATTTCGACCCATTTCACAGTAGACCCAGGCGATCAGTTTGAGACATACATCAACCGATTTCGACAGTGGAATCACTAGGGCGCAGTTTTCCAGAGCAGAGGGGGCGCATTTCCCCCAGGGGTGATCCATCTGGGGACCAGATACACCAGTTGAGGTCCGAACAACCACCAGGATTGTGTGGTAGAGCATGGCGCATTGTTTGGGACAATATCTAGGCATTTCCGAGAGGTATAGCCACCAGGGCGAACTTTCCAGACTTGCAGTAGTTGCCGTATGAGCTGTCATATCTGCAACAGTTCTTGATCTCATCCATTGCACTCCACAACATCCTTCGGGTATCGGGTATTATTGTTTTAGTTGCTATTGTATTCCGGTTAAGATCCTTTTGTCATT
Source organism: Picea sitchensis (assembly GCA_010110895.2). NCBI lineage: Eukaryota > Viridiplantae > Streptophyta > Pinopsida > Pinales > Pinaceae > Picea > Picea sitchensis. The sequence continues at coordinate 174,917 of SNQJ01S0020136.1, read as the reverse complement.
GATCTAGCCGAGTGATTTATTTTATTAAGTCGCATTCGACATTTGTACACCACGAAGATTTCATAATATAAGCTTTGCAGTCTTTTGTTGCCATTATTATTTGAATGCTCATTTATATACTGTAAACAATTAATCTAACACACACATTAGCAGAGTTTCCTAGACTAGCCAAGTCAGGAACATTACATTCTCCCCTTGGTATGGCCTTGGTGAGAATATTTGCAATCTGCTCGTCAGTCGGTTTACACTGTAACTGTACTGCCCCTATCTAAACCCAATCTCTGATGAAGTGGTATCTAATCTCAATATGCTTCGACCGGTCATGGAAAACTGGATTCTCAGAGAGTTTGATACAACTCTGATTATCGTAGTGAATGACGGTCGGAGGCAACTCCTGACCAAATAATCCTACCAGCATCTTACGAAGCCAAATGGCCTCGTAACTGACCTGACTAGCCGCCATATACTCTGCCTCGGCGGAACTCAAAGCACCTAACTTCTATTTTCGATTGTACCAGGAAACAAGTCTTGACCCCAACCCAAAACAACACCCTTAGGTGCTCTTCCTGTCAGTAGCACATCCTGCCGAGTCTAAGTCTATGTAGCCAACCAAATTGACCCCATGACCTCTGATATAGTCCATGCCATAATCAACTGACCCTGCAATGTACCTCAACACATGTTTTGCCCCAATTCAGTGAACACTCCTCGGCTCTACCATATGCTGACTGAGAGTGTTCACAACAAAACAAATATCTAGTCGAACGTTGACCAGATACATCAGTGAACCGATCAACAGTCTATAAATTGAAGCATCCACCAACTGAGAATCTGAAGCGCTAAGCTTCTTCCAGTAGGTGACCATGGGAGTAGACATAGGCCTGTAATCCTCCATCTGAAACCTGCTCAAAATATATGCAACATACTTACCCTGTCCAAGGAAGATGTGACCCTCCTCCTGCCATACCTCCATACCCAGAAAATAGTGCATCAAACTGATGTCACTCATCTCAAACTCTGATGCAAGTCCCAGCTTGCACTCTGCTATGAGATCCTCTGCACCTGTGATGAACAAGTCATCCACATACAAAAAAAGAATGAGCGTGTCCTCTCCTCTAATGATGTAATAGAGGTTAGGATCAACATTGCTCTTCTCAAAACCCATCTGAAGCAAGTATGTATCAATGTGTGAATACCAAGCTCTGGGAGCTTGCTTCAGACCATATAGTGCCATTCTCAAAATGCACACGTGAGACTCCCTCTCACTCACCTCGAACCCATGTGGTTGATCAATGTACACCTCCTCCTCTATAAAGCCATTGAGAAATGCGGTTCTTACATCCATCTGATGTATCCTCCAACTCATCTCCGCCACTATGGAAATAATACTCCTGATTGAGGTGTATCTCGCAACTGGTGCGGAAGTCTCATCATAATCGACTCCCTCTATCTGAGAGAATCCTCGTGCCACAAATCGGGCCTTGTGTTTCTCTATGTTGCCATCTGGAACATACTTGGTTTTGTACAACCACCTGGAAGTCACAACTGACTTCCCCACTGGCCTCAGAAGCACCTCACAAACATCATTGTGCATATTAGAGTCATACTCCTCCAACATAGCCTCTTGCCAAACCTGCTGGTCAACTGCCTGCGCAAATGTCTATGGCTCTGTATCTGAGATACTCGTCACCATCGCCAAATAGGACCCAAGCCTCTTTGGTGCTCTGCTCTCTTTGAATTGTCTCTTGGGCTCTCCTACGTTCTCCTTGTCTTCCTTCAGAGTCTCCTGAAGCCATCTCGGTTTCCTCTTCCGTGAAGTAGTCAAAGGAGAAGTAAGATCTCCCTGCCCAAGAGTATCTGCCTCGGGCCTAGACTGGACACTCTGAGAACCTGAAGCCTCTGCACCCTCTTTCTGGACTCCCTGTGATTGTGAACCTGAAGCCTCTACACCCTCTACCTGAACTCCCTGTGACTGTGAACCTAAAGCTGTGCAAGGTGACCCTGTCGCCCCTGAAACTGGTGTACCAGAAACCTGAGGCTGTGCTCACTCTGAGGCTTTTAACTTTTTTCAGCTACAACACCTTTGGTCCTTTAGCCCCTTCTTCCCATGAAATGAGGTACAAGCCCTTCTTGGATTGAATGAGCCCAAAATCCCAAAATATGAGGAAACAGAAGGGAAGAAGTGTGGAAAGTGGTAAGTATGATTGGGAATGGAATGATGACCTGTCAAGGAACCACCCAGTAGCAACCCTTTTCCTGAGGGTGACCATCTTACTAGGAAACCATGTCAACCACCAAGGTGAAAATAGACAAAAGGTATAATTACCAAGCAAACGTTGCATAATCAAGAAAGGATTCTTTTTAACATGTTCAAATGCTTCAAAAATTAAAGTGACACTTACCATGGGACCAAACTTGTTACCTCATGAAGCAAGACCTGCTCTCTTCTTGGAGGCCAACCGACGTAGTGGATGCTGCTCTGCTGAAATGATGATGATGGCGAGCTATGGTGAAGTAGAGGGGATCTGTGGGGTGTGCTATGCATCAGAGTCTCGATAGTCCATGTTTGCGATCTGTGGGCCTCGAGACATCATCTCCTTAATTACCCCTAGAGTAGGGTGGTAACATTTGGCTCCTACATGGGGACATGGGGACATGTGCTCACCATAGAGAACATGAGAACCTCAACATCTCTTGGTATGGCTTGTGCCTGCACAAACTCAAGCAAACTATTGTGATCTTGAGGGGTGGTGTAACTCACCCCTTGTTCATATGACAAAATGATAAAAACTCTAAAGCAAAACTTGTAAAGAATTTTTTTTGATACTTTATTCTAATATGTCTACATGAGCACACAAATCATATGGATATAACATAACAAGATGCAATAATGCAGGAAAGACAACACTGTAAATCAGAGATATGTATGCAAGTCTAAGCAAATGCGAACTATACTAGCATGACATGCAACATGCAATATATATACAATGCAATGCAGGATGCAAATGCCTACCCTAACCTACCTACCCTAAAAGTTACAGGATCACGTTCTATCATGGAAGTAGGGCTTGGGAAGGCTTGCGTTAACTGGTAACTTGGTATCAGAGCTTTGATCCTCCAAACCTGTGGAGGGATTAGCGCATGCAGAGGTACAGTGGGATCTTTATGGGCAGAAGGAAGAAACAAACCAGTGAAACAGAAGCCGAAATGGAGGGTTCAGGAGATGATCGTGAGCCACAAGGCTTGGCCTACTTGGCAGTTGAATTCCATAAGACCCTAAATCTCACAGAAAGCAACTTAGTCCATCATTTGCTGGAGAGCTAGGAGATAAGCCGAAGGGAACAGGCCGAGATCACGGAGACTTTAAAGAAGGTAGATGGAAATCTGAAAAAAATTGATGAGAACCAAACAATGATAACCAAGCTATTGATGCAGATGACTCATAAGGGGAAAGACCCTGAGACGTATGGAAACAAAGAAGCTGGTGGATTTGGTGGATATGGGGGATTTGGTGGATCCCATGGTGAAACTATATACAATCTGGAGAAAGCCCCCAGTTCCGAGGGAAGCCATGGAGGAGGCACGTCATATTGACAAATGGGTAGCAGGGCTAACCCTAGGCCATACTTGCCCACGTTCACAGATGGACAGGTGCAACAGGAACAGGTGGACGACTTTGTGGAGCAGATGGCACAGTGTACTAAGGAGTACTACGGCCTGGACATGATCATTCAGAGGCAGATGTCCCTGGATCAATATTGCCAACTCAAGTTCAGAAATAAGCCCAGGACGAACCATAGGAGCAGTTTTGAGTTTGAATGAAGAGCAAGGAAGATAGAGATCCCATACTTTGATGGTACGGCCGAGATGACAGCACAGGGATGGGTGCAAAAGCTGGATACTTATCTACAACTTAATCCCATGAGGGAGATTGAAGCCATCAAATTTGCCACCATGTGCTTGGATGGCAAGGCTCATGATTGGTGGTACCATGGACTCACCACACTAGGTCACAGTCAGATAGTGTCCTACAGAGAGTTCACTCAAAGGCTCATTGATAGATTTGATCAGGGAGATCCGGAGCTATAGTTCAGGGAGCTCACATAGCTTAAACAAACAGGTACGACTGAGGCATTCATTGAAGAATTTCAGAGGTTGGCCGTGATGGTGCAAGATATATCACCAACCAGACTCATGATGCTCTTCACTGAAGGGCTGATGGAGCCCTTGAAGGGTTGGGTAAAGGCTTTTAAGCCTACCAACCTACATGATGCTATTTGGAGGACGAGGGATCTAGGACCAGCTGCTAGGCCGAAATTTACACCTAGACCACCTCTTAACTCTGGAGGGAGAGACCAAAGGCATCCAATGAATCAAGGAGGACGTGACCCAAGGGGTTTTGACAGGGGCCGTGGCAGAGTGGATGAGAACACCAGGAGGGAACTGAGGAGGAAGCAACTTTGCTTAACTTGCAAAGAACCGTGGAACCCAGCACACAAATGCATGGGCCGTGGTCAAGTGCATTACATAGAAGTCACTTCAAACAATGAGGAAGAGGAGGGGATCGGCCAGATATAGAACATTGAAGCCAAAACCATGGAGACAGTAGAGGAGGAGACCCCAGGGCAGGACAATACGGCTGAGGAGAAAGCCACCTTAGCATCTATCAACAGAGTGCCCAAATATAACACCTTCCGGATGAGGGAAGTCTTGCAAGGACAGAAGGTATCGGTTCTGATTGATGGGGGAGCCTCTCATAACTTCATTGATTCAGCATTGCTGAAAAGGAGGCATATACCCACAGTAGAGTTTGAAGGATTCAAGGTGGAGGTCGCAGGTGGAAGTACTATGCCTTGCGACCGGTACATTCTGGTTATGAAGCTTACATTGGGTAGGCATGAGCTGGTACAGGACGTCTATGTCATGGACCTTCCAGATACCAACATCATCCTTGGAGTTTAGTGGCTCAGTACATTGGGGCCTATCACCACCAACTACAAAACCATGGAGATGTCATTTACAAAGGAGGGTGGACGTAAGGTAGTGCTCCGGGGCATGACAGGGAATGCTGCAAAGGTGGTCACGACCAAGAGGATGGAGGCCATCTTCCGAAGAGATGAGATAGTATATGCAGCAGAATGTAGGATTTCAACACGTGTGGACGAGCAAGGTAAGGTTCACTACACCCTGGAGATCCAAGAAATCCTTGACAAGCACCACAAGGTGTTTGGACCGATTCCTCTAGGGGTGCCACCAGACAGGGGGTTTGAGCACATTATTGAGCTAGAGGAAGGAGCTAAACTAGTCATCACTACACCATACAGGCATCCAAAGAAGTACAAAGATGAGATAGAGAAGGCCATCAAGGAACTCTTGGACATGGGGCACATCAGGCCAAGCACTAGCCCTTTTGCTTCTTAAGTAGTGCTAGTTAAGAAGAAAGATGGCACTATGAGGATGTGCATTGACTTCAGGTCCCTGAATAAAAAGACAATAAAAAACAGGTATCCAATACCAAGGATTGATGAGCTGCTAGACGAACTGCATGGAGCTGTCTACTTCACAAAGACTGACCTTCGTTCTGGCTATCATTAGATCAAGATGAGGGAGGAGGACATCTCAAAAACAACTTTCAGGTGTCATTACAACCATTATGAGTTCTTGGTGATGCCCTTTGGGTTAACCAATGCCCCAACCACGTTCCAATCTTGTATGAACCATGTGTTCAACAAGCAACTGAGGAAGCACCTACTGGTATTTTTTGATGATTTGCTCATTTACAACAAGACGTGGGAGGAACACCTCAGGCATGTGGATCAGATTCTGTCAATCATGGAGGAATAGTCATTATATGCTAAGGAGTCCAAATGTGAGTGTGGAATGATAGAGGTGCTTTACTTGGGGCACATCATTGGAGCAAAGGGGGTACAGGTACATCAGGAGAAAATAAAAGCCATTATGGAGTGGCCTACTCCTAAGACACTCATAGAGTTGAGAGGATTTCTGGGCATGTGCACGTACTATAGGAACTTTGTCAAGGGGTTTTCCCAGCTGTGTGCACCCCTGACCGATTTGACGAAGAAAGGAGCCTTTAAATGGAGTGAGCAAGCTCAATTGACGATGAACAAGATGAAGAAGGTAATGAGCACATGCCCAGTCCTTGCCCTCCCAGATTTCGACATACCTTTCACCTTGGAGTGTGATGCCTCAGGAGAAGGGATTGGGGTCGTACTGATGCAGAATAGGCACCCTCTTGCCTATGAGAGCCGAAAACTCAGGGGTCCTGAGCTACTCTACAACATTTATGACAAAGAAATGCTGGCTATCATGCATGCACTAGCCAAATTCCGGCAATACTTGGTAGGTGCACGATTTGTGGTCAAATCAGATCATAACAGTCTCAAATACCTATTGGAGCAGAAGGACCTAAATGAAAGACAACAAAAATGGGTAAGCAGAATACAGGCCTATGACTTTGACATTGAATTTGTCAAAGGGAAGAACAACGTGGTGGCTGATGCATTGTCTAGGAGGCCATCCATCTTTGCCATGACAGGTGTATCGGTTGACTGGAAAGACCATTTGGTGATGGAATATGCGAAGTATCAGTTCGCTTGTCAACTATTGGATGGGCAGGTGCAAGATGATAATTTCAGGATTATAAATGACCTCATCTACTACAAGGGCTGAATCTTTTTGGTTCCTGGATCGGCCTTCAAGGCCTAGGTATTGCAGGCGTGTCATGACTCACCAATGGCAGGGCACCAGGGGATCAGTAAGACGTACAGACAGGTAAGGGAGAGGTTCTCATGGAGAGGCCTCAAGGAAGACGTAATAAGGCATGTAAAGGAGTGTACTACGTGCCAGATGAACAAGGATGAGCATACCCACCCAGCAGGGTTACTACAACCCTTACCCATTCCAAAGCACAAATGGGAAAGCATATCCATGGATTTCATCACTGGGTTGCTAAGAACATAAGGAAAGGACTGCATTTTTGTGGTGGTAGACAGGTTGACAAAGTTTGCACACTTCTTCTCCATAGCCACAGACTTTAGCGCATCACAGGTGGCCGAATTGTTTTTCAGGGAGATTTTCAGGTTGCACGGCCTACCCAAAACCATTGTCAGTGACAGGGATAGAAGGTTCATGAGTACCTTTTGGCAGGAGTTGTTCAAGTTGGTTGGGACGGCCTTGACCCCTAGTACCAGCTATCACCCTCAGACGGATGGGCAAACCGAGATAGTCAACAAATGGGTAGAAGGCTACCTCAAGAATTATGTAGCAGGGCAGCAGAAGGCGTGGGTTAGATGGTTACACTTAGGAGAATACTGCTACAACACCACCCAGCGCGTGTCCATAGGCATGTCGCCATTCAGGGCTTTGTACAGCTATGATCCACTATCTTTTGTCGAGATTGCATTCGGTGACAGTAGGGCACCTATGGTACAGGATTGGGTACAACAAAGTCAAGACATTCTCAGGTGGTTGAAGGATCATCTACAGAGAGCCCAGAACCAACAGAAGGTCCAAGCAGACAAGCACAGAGCTGAACGTACTTTTGAGGTTGGTGACTTAGTCTATCTAAGGCTCCAACCATACAGACAGGCTTATATAAAAAGAAGTGGAGCAGAGAAGCTGGAACCACGTTTCTTTGGGCCCTACAGAGTTAACAGGAAAATAGGGGCCGTAGCCTATGAGCGGGAGCTCCCATAGGGCAGTAGGATACACAATGTCTTCCATGTGTCCTGCCTAAAGAATGCCATCGTCCAACACATCACACCCATCGAGGTGCTACCTCTCATGGACGAAGAAGGGCAGTTTGTTTTGATTCCAGAAGAGATATTAGAGGTTCAGGAGAAGCAGCTCAGGAAGAGAAGCACCAGAGAGTACTTGATCAGGTGGAAGGATCTACCCATTGAGAATGCCACATGGGAAAATGAACAAGTGGTGAGAGAAACAGGTTTGGAATTGCTTGAGGGCAAGCAATTTCTAGCAGGGGAGACTGTAATGTCCCCCACCTCTTGATGAAGAGGTATTGAGGAGACTCAGTGGCCTAGGCATCCCCACTAGGTCATAGTCTCACACTAAGGGGAAAGGTCAACCAAACTAAGGTTATATTCCTAAGTTGACCTGATGAAAAGGTGAAAAAGAATTAAAAGATAACTCAATGAAGGAATAGAGGCGCTGAAGGAGTTAACCCTAGGGGTTAACCTAACTCAACAGAGAAATAGAAGAAAAGTATAAATAGAGGGCTGGGGCGCATCTATTATTCATTCTGGATTTTGGTATTTTGCTTGTTGATGCTCTTGAGCATACAGTTTTGAGGGTTTTGATATTACAAACCCTAGTGAGCAGCTCAGTGGTGAAAGATTCCACTCACCTAGCTCCAACTTGGTCTCGGGGATGAAATACTCCACCCACACCATTCTATAACTATCATCTATCTAGGAAGACTAGCAGGGCCGTACCAATTGGATCAACACGGCCATACCAATTGGATCAGTAGGGCCGTACCAGCTAGGGTTTTCCTGCAGGGGTGCACCAGTTGTTGAAGAAGAGTTCGATCTAGCCAAAGGAAGAAGCTTGAGAGTTTTCCAGCATTAGGGTTTTGCTTGCAAGCCCTTACTCATCAGTTTGAGGGCTTCTTGGAGGAGTTATCACGTCCCTATCATTTACTGTAGGTTGGGACTATTTCAGGAGGAAGGGTACGATTTGGAGATTCAATAATTCTCAGATCTAGGAGGCTACAGGCTAGATCTAATCTTGAGACTTCTCTCAAGTGCTTGTGGATGCCCGATCTATCATCTAGGAGAGTTTCCGATTCAGAGGCCCCATTCAGCTAGGCCATACTATTGGCTATATTCAGGGTTTCAGGAGGGCTGTACCATCCTAGGGTTTCTACAGTTTGAGGATGAAGCTTCAGTGTTTGAGCTTCATACTTCAGGAGGAGGCTTCCCTTGCCTTGATCTATCATTGGGGAGAATTTGGCAGCATCAGGAGGTCTATATATTTAGGAGGGCCGAACCCTTGGCGTTCTTGTCTTCAGCAGGCCGTACCAGCAATCATCAGGGCTGTACCAGTGACTTGAAGGGAGGCCGAAACCCAGATCTAGCAGTTGAGCGTTCATCTTCTATTGGTAGCCTTTGGGAGGCTTGATTTGTATCTCTGGGAGCATTTTGTATACAACTCTAGTATTATCTTGAAGCCATCTATTCAGATCTGCTTCACTATTGTATCAGGTGCTTGCTTTCTTATAATAAAGTTCAACTATTTGCTTGTGGTTCCTATCTTGTGTATTGTTGATGATCTTCATATGATGGCAATGATGTTTATGTAAATCCATGGTTAAATAACTAAATAAACAAGGCCGAAATATTCATGTCAACCTGCATACACAACCAATAAGAATCAAATCAGTGGTTAGTTAGTGATTCCAAGCAAAAAATTGGCTTGGGATCATTACATTGTGCAATGGGTTCTTCAAGACCTATGCTCTGATAGCATGTTGAATGTTCACTAGGCTAGGCTCAAGCATGAAGTTTATTTCAATTTAGCATTTACTTGAACCATAGACAAATGCAATTACACCATTAACAATTTGCTGCAATAATCAAGATCACAAGAAGAAATACCATGCACAAGAACACAAGAAATATCCCGGGAAACCCTTCTCAACAAGGGAAGAAAACCTAGCCAATCCTTTACTATATTCTCAAGAGAAAGACCTCCGATACCATAGACCTAGCACACAAAAGGGTGCTCTCAAAAACCAAGAAGGCTAGCACCCAAGAGAGGTGCACACTTCAGCCCTAGAACTTGTACTTTCTGAAATTTCCAAAATCGCATGTGTGTTGTGTTTCCTCAATGGGGAAATCACCTTTATTTATATTAGACTGGACATATCAAAAGTGGTGTCTATTGGCACAACAGGGCCAACCTCAATAACTCAGAATATAATATTACAATATTAATTATCTTTTACATTAATTATCTTTCAGTTTATGGTGGGGCCGACCTGTACCCTTTACATCACAATTAGGGTTACAGGTAAATCTAACTCTTAGACAATATAGCAAGGGATCTCACACACCCACTAGTGCTCAGCCACTAGGGGCATGTCCACCTGTGCTCAGCCACAGGGACGTCCAAATCTACAGATCTCTATCTCACTGAGTCTCACAGGAGAATCATCTGGACACACACTTACTAGTGGTCAACCACTAGGATCATGTCCACCTGTGCTCAGCCACAGGGACGTCCTACTCAACAGATCTCTATCTCACTGAGTGTCACAGAAGAATCATCTGGAGTACCACATCGTCTCAACTCTCTACATAGAGGAGAACAATAAACCCATCACATGGGCTCCTTCACCCCTCACAGGGGTACACATCGTTTCATCTCAAATGACACACCCATCTTATGGGATCTTCCCTACTCAGGGGCACACAATATTCCATCTTCGTCTCCGAGAGAACGACCTACCCATCTGATGGGCATCTTCCCTACACATGGGCACACAACGTTCCATCCCCATCTCATAGAGGAACAACACACCCATCTCATGGGCATACCCAAATCATGGGCTCTCTCACAGGCTGACTCACTCAGTCTGTGTCCTGGAGGATGTCTCACGCAGCTGTAATCATCAACACTCCATGAGGTACAAGTCAGGTATTGTGGTATGTGTCACTTTAATACCTGATGCATTTGAGTATGTTGCATTTAAAGCTTCTTTTGATTATAGAATATCTCCTTGGAAATTATGCTCTCTGCCCTGTTTTACCTTAGTGGTTGACATTGTGCCCTAGTAAGTGGTCACCCTTGGGGATGGGTTTGCTACTGGGAGGTTTCCTTGACGAGTCATCATGCCATTCCCGATCATACTTATAATTTTTCACACTTCATCCTTTTCGTCTCCTTATCTTCTGGGATTTTTCGGGTGTATTGACCCAAGAAGGGATTGTACCTCATTTCATGGGAAGAAGGGGTTGAAGGCCCATAGGGAATGTAGCTGGCAAAAGATAAAAGCCAAAACTATAGCCTTCCAAATGCTCGCCCAAAGGGGTCTTGAAAACAATGAAACTTTCTCCTTAAAAATCAAAGACTTGCAAGAAACAATTTCACATATATAAATGTCTCACTTGTTTAGGGATCTATACAAGGACATTATACCTTTTTCTTTACCCACATGGCACTCAGTGTACCTCCCACTTCAAGTGACGTTGTGGTACTGTGTCCAAGTCTTATGTTACCCATTTGGAGTACCCAATTGTTCTGGACTTAAATCAATTAATGCCAAATAAATGGGCTTGGAAAAAGGATGCATTGAAAACGAAGGTGCAACACAACTTCTACAAAGGCACCCATAAATGAGATAGTACAAACCCTTGTATGTCATGAACCCCATGCCCAAAAGTCTTACCCAATCCACTTCATCTTCTTCACATGTCTTAGAGAGGGTCCACCCGGGAAACACTCCTTGACTTGAGGAATGACTCACCCAATAGGTCACCTTGACAACCCTCCCATACCTAAACTTGTCAAATTGCATAGGGTCTTTGAGCACTTGTTTAATTTGATGAGGTAGTTTTGATGCACATGTTTAGGTGTCTCTTGTATTAAATGTGATTTTACTTGCCATGATACATTTGACTTGAGACCCTTGGAGGGCGCACTCATCTGTCTTTGCAGGACCTTGTTTGATGGACGTTTTGGAGGAACAAGCCCTGTTTGGGCCTTCATTGGGGTAGAAAGCCCATAGGTTGGATGCCATGACCCAGACTTTGGAGGCAAGACAAAGGATGGACATTGCTTTTGGAGGCAAGGGAGGAGACCTTGGAGTTGACACCTAGCCCTATCTAGCCCAACGACTTGCCTTTGGAGGCTAAAACGCTGTATCTTGGGCCTTGACGTCTTGACTAGGGCTAGGGTTTGGTGGTGATGATGACTTGTTGGAGGATTTGTATGTTTTGATGAAGAGAAGCCCTTGCACCATGGAGACAAGGCCTTGGGAGGTCGAACAACTTCACCTTCAACCTCAATGACTTGCTAAATATGGCAAGACGTCCCCTAGAAGGGGTTGACGTCACCGTTAGGGTTTCTTTTTTGTGAAAAATTCAAGTTAAAATCAAAATACTTTGTAAAGGGGAAAGATAAAGGGGGGTGGCCCCCTTATTTTTGTTAAGGTTTAACTATTATTAGGTTTCTTTTCAATTCACTAGATAACCATAGCATAGGTAGGATCACTGAGAAATACACAATCACAAGAGACACATCATTTATCTTGGGAAACCCTCATGGGGGAGAAAACCCAGCAAAAACTTCCTTAATATAGATAGCCAATACAATGCCAAGAGATAACTCAAACAAATACAAAAAGTGCTCTCCAAGAATGCGCCTCTCTCTCTCTTATTTCTTCTCCAACTATAGCTCCGAACTTGTTCTCTGATGAACACGTGAGTGTGTGTCCAAATGAGGCGCTAGCCTCTTTATTTATATAATCTGGCAGGCGCTGGAGTGAGGTGTCTTTTCACTGGCAGGGCCGACTTCTCAATCTGGGTGGTTATAACCACTTTAATATATGTTGGGGTCGACTTCTCATTCTGCCTATTACAATTAAGGTTTGACCAATCCGCAAAAGGGGATTTGGTCATTTACAATACCCGACATCATCAATCTGCAAAAGGGGATTGATCTAATGAATAATACATCAATAATAAATAGAATAGTCTTTGCAGTTACAATATTTCAACACTTCCCCTTAACAAGAAGGGTATTCTACAACAACATCAGGCGCGAGAGAGGACAACATCATCAACAACATCTTGGAACATTGACTGGCGTATCTATAAATCATCAGAATTTTTTCTCATCATCAACATCGTCATTCACAACGGAATGATATCATCATCTGCATCAACATGGATTAGTATAAAACTAATACATCATCATCACAGCATGAGGCTGGCACATCATCACAACAATTAAGCTGGCACATCATCATAGCAATTAAGCTGGCACATCATCACAACAATTAAGTTGGCACATCATCACAACAATTAAGCTGGCACACCATCACGACAATTTAGCTGGCAACACAACACTAGGCTGGCACATCAACACAACACGAGGCTGGAATATGATCAACACGAGGCTGGCATCTCTACACTATGCTGGCAACATCAACACAACACTACTACCCCTTTCGAGGGAGGTCTATTCGGACTATACCAAGCTTATCTTGAAAGTGCTCAAACTTTACAAGAGATAGAGGCTTAGTCAACACATTAACAACCTGTTCATCCGTGCTTAACATATTGGATCTTTATGGCTCCTCTCTGCACCATGTCACGGATGTAATGATATCGGATCTCTATGTGTTTTGACTTGTCATGAAATACATGATTCTCTGTCATCTTTATGCAGCTTTGGTTATCACATAGGATCATGGTTGCTTCCATCTCTAGGTTGAATTGACTTGTCAACAACTTCCGAAGCCATATGGCTTCACAGCTGGCAGAACACACAACAATGTGTTCTGCTTCCGCTGTGCTGAGAGCAATGCTTGATTGCTTCCTACTTTGCCATGAGATCATAGCTGACCCCAAACTGAAACAACATCTTGAAGTGCTCTTCCTGTCAGAGACACTTCCAACCCAATCTGAATCAGTGTACCCACTCAGTGTGAAGTCATGATCTCTATCATAACTGAGACCACAATCTAATGTACCCTTAAGGTACCTCATCACATGTTTTGCAACCACTAGGTGAACATGTCTGGGTTCTACCAGAAACTGACTCAAAGTGTTCACGACAAAACATATATCTGGTCTGGTGTTTTTCAGATACATCAGCGATCCAATGATCTGTCTATACAACATGGCATCAATCAATTCTGACGAAGTGTCGAACATAAGCTTCAACTTTGTTTCCATGGGTGTATTCATGGACTTGCACTCCAACATATCAATTCTCTTCAGGATTTCAACTGCATACTTCCCTTGATTAAGGAAGATTTTCTCTGGGCTCTGCCATACCTCAAGACCTAAGAAATAATGCATTAGGCCAAGGTCTTTCATCTCAAATTTTGTAGCGAGCTTCTTCTTACATTCGGTGATGAGCTTTTCTTCTCCAGTTAAGAATAAGTCATCCACATACAACAACAATATAACAGGCTCATCATTCTTAACCTTGAAGTAAAGGTTAAAATCTGCTTTACTCTTGGTAAAGCCCAAGCTCGTCAGAAAACTGTCTATCCTTCCATACAAAGCACTAGGAGCTTGCTTCAATCCATACAAAGCCTTCTTCAACTTGCAGACATGAGTCTTCTTGTCTTCAACTTCAAATCCTTGAGGTTTTTCTATATACACTTCTTCTTCGATGACACCATTTAGGAAAGCTGTCTTTACGTCCATCTGGTGTAACTTCCATTTCATATTAGCTGCAAGGGCTATGATGGTTCTGGTCAAAGTGTATCTGGCAGCATGTTTTATTTTTATACTTCTCAATACTTCCATCAGCAACATGCTTTATTTTGAAAAGCCATTTGGAAGATACCACATCCTTGCTCGTCGGTCTGGGAACTATTTCCCATACATTATTGTTTATAATGGATTGGTATTCTTCTGTCATGGCATCTGCCCATTCTTTCTTCTGAATGGCTTCTTCAAAGCAGGTAGGCTCCTTCTCTAAGAGATCACACATCAAAGC
>SNQJ01S0020136.1:121763-147802 GCA_010110895.2 Picea sitchensis | reverse complement strand
AAGGCCCTTTTTACAATAAACGGGAATGCCAAAAGTCCTAGACATCCAAAAACCTAACCCTGGGAGATGAAGCGCCAAAAGTCATGTGGGCCCCGTTTGGGTAAGTTGGTACATCAACTTCCCGGGGTCGTAACTTTTGCATATGATCTCTGTTTTAGGCATATGATAGCCCATTGGAAAGATCTATCCGAGGACTACAACATTTGTGACAAAATTTTATGATGAAATTTTGCAACCACAACATACCCCAAAAAACGTCGTTTAGGGCCTCAAAACGGCTCCAGAAGTTCAGGACCCAAAAAACTGCTAAAAATAGTAAATTGCCAAAATTGCCAGAAAGTCGTTTTGAGCCATTTGGAAAAGGTGGGTGGCCAACGATATCCACCTGGATCAGTTAGGAAACTACACAGTGAGAGACACATTTTA
This sequence comes from Picea sitchensis, assembly GCA_010110895.2. Taxonomy (NCBI): domain Eukaryota; kingdom Viridiplantae; phylum Streptophyta; class Pinopsida; order Pinales; family Pinaceae; genus Picea; species Picea sitchensis. The sequence continues at coordinate 147,376 of SNQJ01S0020136.1, read as the reverse complement.
TGTGGTTGACCTATCTGACACATATGTGGTATTGAGAGTCCAATGGATGATCACCTTGGGAAAAATCACCACGAATTACCAAACCTTGGAGATGGGGTTCAGAGACAGTGATGGGAAGAGGGTTGTTTAGAGAGGCATGTCAACAGGAGCACCCAGGACAGTCAAGGATGAGATAGAGAAAGAAATAAAGGAATTTCTAGAGATGGGACACACCAGAACTAGCAACAGTCCATTCGCTTCTTCAGTTTTCTTAGTTTTGAAGAAGGATGGTACGATGAGGATGTGCATTGATTACCGGGCCTTGAATAAGAAAACCATCAAGAAACAATATCTTATCCCTCGCATTGAAGAGTTGATGGATGAACTGCATGGGGCAGTTTTCTTCTCGAAGATTGATCTACAATCTAGGTATCATCAGATCAACATCTGAGAGCGGGACATAGAGAAGACGACATTTCGGTGTCACTTTGGACATTTCAAGTTTCTGGTTATTCCATTTGGGCTAACCAGTACACCAACTACATTTCAGTCTTGCATGAACCACATATTCAGGGATTAGTTGAGGAAATCAATCTTGGTTTTCTTCGATGACATCTTGGTCTACAACAAGACATGGTAGGAGCATATGAGGCACTTGGATGAGGTATTGAGCATCATGGAAGCGCAGTCACTATACGCCAAAGATTCCAAGTGTGAGTTCAGTATGACATAACTACTTCACTTGGGCCACATCATCAATGCACAGGGGGTACAGGTGCACCAAGACAAGATCAAGGCCATTCTGGATTGGCCAATGCCCAGAAATGTGACAAAGTTGAGGAGCTTCTTTGGGTTATGTAGCTATTACAGGCGGTTTGTCAGGGTTTTTCTTAGCTAGGAGCACCATTGATGGATCTCACCAAGCATGGGGCTTTCATCTGGACCGATGAGTCGCAGGAAGCCTTTAATCACATGAAGGAAGTCATGAGCACATGTCCAGTGTTAGCATTACCATACTTCACTCTGCCATTTGTATTAGAGTGTGATGCGTCCGACGAGGGCATCGAGGAAGTTTTGATGCAGGGAGGACACCCCATTGTATTTGAGAGCAGAAAGATCAGTCAACCTGAGAGGTTGTACTCCATCTATGACAAGGAGATGTTGGAAATCATGCATGCCTTGACCAAATTCAAACAATATTTGGTGGGCAACAAATTCATGGTCAAAACAGATCACAACAGCTTGAAGTATTTCCTTGAGCAGAAGGACCTCAGTGAGCGCCAACAGAAATGGGTGACGAAGGTACAGGAATTCGAATTCAACATAGAGTATGTCAAGGGGAAGAAGAACATCGTGGCCGATGCGCTATCTAGAAGACCTGCGACATGTTCTTTGATGGAGATTTCAGCGGATTGGAAATCCCACTTGTTAGTGGAATATTCCAAGTGTCATGTTCATTGTTGCTAGCTAGATTATTTTTGTAGGTTTCACTATGATTTCACATGGTATAAGATCCCACAGGTGCTACGAAGGAGGCACACAAATGATCATTTGCAGGTACAAAATATTGAATCAGTCACAAAGAATGGATCTTCTACTGATAGTGATTCTAACTTCATACAACTATTCTAAATGGAAGCCTAAAGTTCTCTTTTAACTCAGATGCAAAGGACTTTATCGACTCACTATGGGAACCAAAGTAGAGCCCAATTCCATTGATGAAAAATCTCATTTTATCAACATACATGATATGTCTTTTAGACTTATTTGCTTGTCTACTTCTCATGAATTACTATTCTATGTTGAATCATTCACAACTCTAGACAAAGTATTGACCAAATTGGAGGTCCTATTCGGGAAAAAGGATGATCGTGAAGAATGCATGCCAAATAATGTCAAGACAAAGCCCACAGAAAATCCACCAGAGGAACAACTTCTTGGTTTTCTTCTGAAGCATATTTTAGAGATAATTCTTCCAGACATTTGGATCAGATTTCAGATCTGATCTGACTAAAGAAATCAAAGAGAATGGATCTTCTTCCAACAATGATTCTAACTCCATACAACTATTCTAAATGGAAGCCTAAAGTTCTCTTTCTCCTTAGATGCAAATGACTTTATTGAATCACTATGGGAACCAAAGCAGAGCCTAATTCCATTGATGAAAAAGCTCATTTTCTTAACAGACAAGATACGGCTTTTGGACTTATATTCTTGTCTATTTCTCCTAAATTACTATTCCATGTTGAATCATTCAAAACTCCACATGAAGTATGGACCAAATTGGAGGTCCTATCCAAGAAAATGGATGATTGTGAAGAATGCATGCCCAATGTTACCTCCATAGTTGCACCAGGCAGGGATGACGATGATCTACAATGATTGAACAAGGCACTTGTTCAAATTCAGAGTTCAGAAGTCCATCCGGTCTTTATTGCCCCTCAAAAGAAAATTCGTCTTCTTCTTCTTTTATGCATGATCCATGCCCCCATGGGGGAATTGTAATAAAATAAGCTAGCATGAGGTCTCTATTGTGTAAAAGATTCAATTCCCTAAGACTTAATCATCAGTGCATACTTTTGAGTGTTTTTTTTCACTTGTTAATTATATCTTGCTTTTTAGCGAGTTATAATTTCTAAGTTTTTTTACCCACTACCTCCAAAGTTGGAGTGTGTACTAATGGTTAAGCCTTAGTGTGTGTTGTCCAAGTCTAGTGTCTAATGTATATTACCATGCTATTCATTTATCTAGAGTCTTATGGACATGGATTAGGTCCCTCAAGGATTTTTTTAATTATTTTAATAAGTCATAAAATTTCCCGTAAAATGAGATTTTTACCTTGTAAACTGATGTAATGTTAAATAAGTGGTACTATGAGGCATTATATGCCTTGTGGAATGTCATTTTATAACCCAAAATACCCCTTATATCCTTTCACCCCCTTTTCGAGAAAAAATATTGACTTATTCTTATAAAAAGTCAATTTTACTCGAAAAAGGTGAATAAAAGACAAATAAATTTGCATCCCTATTATTAAGAAAACATGTCTGAGACATGTTTTTGGCTTGTCTCCAGTTATCTTAGCCTCATTGGCTATTAGTGGTTGTTGAATTAGTGTAAGAGGGAGTTAGTGGCAAGAAATGAAGAGTTAAGTGGTGTTTTCTCTCTAGTTGATGGAGATTCCTATGTGAGGTGCACCCTACCTCTCAAGAGGTGGCTTACTCATGGAGAGATGCACCTACCTCTTGAGAGGTGGTGCCCTCTCATCCTTCTTCACTCAAGTGGTGGTGTATCTCTTGAGTTCTTGTGAGTTGTGGAATCATTCCACCCATCTATTCGAATCAATATCTCTTAGATGGTGCGCCCTCCCTCATTGGGATCTACGCCCCACTTGCTATATAAACAAGCCACTTCTCCACCCTTTGGTTAATTAGATTTTGGGTGAAGTTTTCTATTGTATTGTGATTGTAATATTTTCCATTGGAATAAAGAAGGATTTGGAGGTCAAGAAGGTGGCTTGTGTTATTGTGTGGATGCTAGTTTCCATGTGCTCAAATCTATGAGGTAATTGCAACTTAGTTGCTTGTATTTGATTTGTTAATTTTTTCTTTTGAAGGGGTGTTGTCACCTAGTAGGACAAGATCTATTCAATTTGGTTGTTTCTTATATCTTAGTGTTCATTTACATTAGCAACATTTGATTTTCATGTGTGTTTCGGCTAACTATCATGTTATCCAAGTCTCTATTGTAGGTGACACCACATTTAACGGTTTGTGCAAGTATCTTTAAGCTTACAAGTTCTCATTGCTTGGAGAGATGGCTGAACTAGATTGTATCTTCCACAAGCTCCAAGATTCATGAAAGACATAGTCCCTCATCATTTCATCGGGAGACTCCATTGCCCAAGGGTTCCAAGCTACCAAGCTTCTCTCTCTCTCCTTCATAAAAAAATTAAAGATTTATTAGTTACCTTTTTCTTGCATGCAAGTAGATCTAGTTTCTAATTATAAATCATAAATATATCTTTACTTATGCATACATACATTAATAGATCTAGATTGCATGTTAATTTTGCTATCATCAAGAGCTAGATCTATCATAAAAGTTCATCTTTTAGCAAGTATTTCATTCTAGATCTTAAGGATAAAAGATAGTTTCAATTTTTTAAGATTAAAAGTAAATATGTAGCAATCTTAGTGCCATTTTGTTTTCTTTCCCAAACAACAAACAAAATTCACTAATAAAGCTTGCTTTCTTGGTCTTTTGCTAACTTAGTTCATAGCTTTTCACTTGGAAATTTTTATATGACATCTAAAATCTTTTTGAAGCCCTCCCAAATCATTTTGGGGCATATTTATCCACTTTAGCTTGCTGATTTTTCCAGGTTAATGAACATCCAAGGGGAAATTCTTCTCGATTTTCAAGGATCCAGAGCATATGAAACCACTCAAGGCATCTAATTTTCTTCTGATCTAAATTTTCTATCATTTTGTAAGTTTGCATGGTATTGAAGCTATAAAATACCAACAAAAATTCTTCCAGAAAGAATTGTAACTTGAAAGAAAGAGTGGGATCACCCACTAGACCTGCCATCCCCCCTACCCCTGGGGGGAACTGTCCTTTTTTGCGTTTTGTCTCTTTCTTTTGATTCTTTTTATTTTTTCAAGTTAAAATAAATTTAAAATAAACCCAAGCACCACAAAGCAATAAATTAGTTTCAATTTCTTAGATTAGTTTGTTTAGTTTCATTTTTAGCAATTCAATTTTTGCAAAATAAAGAACCTTCCCCCTTGGGGCCTTAGTATGCTCTCAACCAATGCGATCTTTGCTTGATCTATGGCATGATCAGAAAGGGACTTGAGTTGCTTGGATTATTTTAATTAGGAAAATAATTTTTCCGTTATTACTCATAGGGACCAATACTCGTGGGATTACATGTGACTTTAGGGAGAAATTTTGAGACCTAGTCTCTCCTCGTTGGAAGTCCTGCAATTTTGCTTGTACCCATTTGAGGGATAATTGTTAAAGGGCCACACATTATATTATATTTTATTTTTTGACACTTGTAATCTTGCACTCATGAGTGGACTCACATTCATCGGTCCACTTCACTGAATTAACCCACTAATTCAACCAACTATTTTTAATTAATAAAATTTATCAAGAGCATTTGCAACACACACATCTCACAACAATAATTTACATTATTGGCACTGGTCTACCTTTTCCATTTTGTTCATTATCAAGTCCTTTCATTTCCTTTCAAGTACTTGCATTTAATTTCAACTATTATTTCCTTGAAGTATTTATGTTACTTGATATCATTGGTATAAGAAATTGTCTTATTGTCATATGCTGCTAGACTAGTTGTATTTAATTTTTATTCATTTAACTTCTAGATTTGTATTGTTCTTAGTTCTAATAAGCCTTAGATTCTTTTATTAGGGACTACCCCCTTGGCTTCGCTAGGATTTAGCCTAGACAGAGGAGTCGAGTGTCAGGTGAAAACTACCCGAACCGAGACTCCCCCCCAAGGCCACACCCAGTGGATTGAATATTTCTTCCACATGACCCGAGGTGTGGATTAGGCGGAAACATCGGAGAATGCCAAGACAAATCCCACGAAAAATACACCGAAAGAACAAGCTTCTTGGCTTCCTCCTGAAGCAAATTTCAAAGATAATTCTTGTTGTCATTTGGATCTGATTTCAGATTTGATTTAGAAGTACATGAGCATGCATGTGTTGATCCAGAACCAAGACCCAAATGGGCACAATTAGTCAGTGATCTTGCAAGTGACCTCGCCAATCCTAGAAGGACAATATACCAGTTTGAGAGAGATCTACATGATGTCATAACCACAGAACCAATAACTCCCATGCATTTCTATATTGTTCTGGCATTCGACCCTCAGTCCCATGTAGAGGTTGAAGGTAATCCTTATTCAGAAGATACCAAGAATGAGGAAAATAATTCCCTCATTGATTCTTTGCCTCCTAATTAGATCAAGTGGATATATACAAACATCTCATTGGTGCATTTACATCATTAGATCCATATAGACATCTACATCTTCAACAAAAAATTCTCTGAGCAGAAATTGAGACATTTGCAAGGTCTCCTTTGAATGAATAACTCAACTACAAAGAATCATTCCTAGTCAACATTGTATTTTGAGGGGGGGTTCTGTTCCCATTGTGGGTTTTCTTAGATGCATTGTAAAATGGGTACCTAACATGGTTTTTGGCCGAGACCCATTCATTGTGTACTTTCTAGTAGTACTCCAGGGAGGGTATTGTAGATATTACACACCCACCTAGTATTTCTTTTCCTATGTTCATTAGTCTATTTTGAGGGCATCCCTTGGTCTCAAATATTCTTCCCTAGATGAGGGTGCCACATCCCCTTCAGTCATTACTCAATTGTACTTCAGTTAGACTAGTGAAGTAAAGTCTCACATGGCATCCTTGGTATTATCACCATGTGTTGCATGATCACCTTGGACTCATCACCAAGAGGGCACACTTCACATGCATGAGGCTAGGAGAGCGCTACACATGTGCATGCATGAGATTCTCTCCACTCCACTTGTGTGAGCTAGTTAATTGATGACTACATGGCCAATTAACTAGGACTAGGTGACAATTCACTCAGGTTTCTATCAATGCATGTCCATATCTCTCTAGAAGACTACTACGGTGCATTAGTTTGAGCATGCAACTTATATATATTCTAAATTATTCACTCTTTGAGTGTGGATTATAGTGGAATACAATTCTTTCATTCTTTTTCTCCAATTCTTATCTTCTTCTCACAAATTTGCAAGTTTCGTGTTCATTGTTGCTATCTAAATCCTTTGTGCAGGTTTACACCCACCTAACATTTTTTTTCCTATGTTCATTACTCTATGTTGAGGGTGTGCCTTGGTATGAAACATTCTCCCATAGATGAGGGTGCCACATCCCCTTCAGTCATTACTCAGTTGTACTTCAATTAGACTAGTGGAGTCAAGTCTCGCATGACAACCTCGGTATTATCACCAAGTTTTGTATGCTCACCTTGGAATCATCACCAAGAGCCTGCACTTCACATGCATGAGGCTAGGAAAGTGCTACACATGTGCATGCATGAGATTCTCTCCACTCCACTTGTGTGAGGTATTTAATTGATGACTACATGGCCGGTTAACTACAACTAGGTGGCAGTTCAGTCAAGTTTCTATCAATGTATGTCCACATATCTCTAGAAGTGGAGCATTACTTTGAGCATGTAGCTTATATCTATTATAAATTATTCATTCTTTGAGTGTGGATTATAGTGGAATACAATTCTTTCATTCTTTCTCTCCAACTCTTCTCTTCTTCTCTCGACTTTGTAGGTTTCATGTTCATTGTTGCTAGCTAGATTCTCCGTGTAGGTTTCGTGTTCATTGTTACTAGAAAATTCTATGAGGAAATTTGTGAAAGCCACCAGAGTGACTCCGTGGATCCTGCTTCTCTTTTCCAAAAACACAAGCCTTTCACAAATAAACCATCTTTTGAATACACTAATCGCAATAACACATAACCAACAATATTAAAAGACCGAGCATGATACTAACCAGGATCGTCACCTTCCACTGGCAATCTCCAATCCTTGGTTTGAATTCAATGATCCTAGAGCTATCTGGTTCACCTACTTCCTCCACCATAATTGTCTGTTGGCCATTAATACTAGATATAAGCTTGGAAAATCCAATTCTCGTCATGATATCCCATCACACCATTATCTCGAGACCATCAATCCAGGAAATACCTACCCTACAACATGAGTGAACCATAAAAATTCTTATACCAACCTTGCACATAAATCTAATCTATTTTATTAAGTCACCCTTTAATAATTTTTACTTGTTATAATAATTTATATAACAAGAAGTTTTTTTTCTAGCCGAAAAATCGCACGAATTATATTAAAATATAAATTTTCAACAATACAATATATTTAAAAGTATAATAACCTTTTCCTATCCACTTGTCTTCAAAAAATAAAAATACTACCTTTCGACAGTTCACTGTCAACAAGAAGAGACTCATCCTAATCTTGCTGATCAAAACAAACAAAATTACTTCCTATCAATGTTTACATGACAACAGAAAATAATAAGCAACTAGTGGTCCTGAAAAGGCTTTAAAAAATGTCAAAATGAAAAGTTTTTCCATCATTTTCACTGTCCCAAGAAGTATATGTCAGTCTACCACTTGTAGTCGCTAAGGCTTGTTTCGAGTATTTGTTCGCCTCCACATTTTCCTGCCTAAATATATGCTGAAAATATATACCTCCGAATGACGATATCATCTCCCTAATCTTGCCTTTCTAGCCTTCGATATTTATGGCTTGAAGATTTCCTTTTTTATTGAGCCAATCAATTACTATCTTGGAATCGCCTATCAACTGGATGTATTGAATGTATAACTGCTTTTCTATGAAAAGTGAAGCCCAAACGCTCGACAATTCAACTTTAGCATTTTTTCTAGCTTCGCCATTAAAATGCCACCTATATTTGGTCATATCTCTGCAAAAAATGGTGCCACCTGCCCCACAATTAGTACCTCTCTCCACTGAAGCACCGTAAAAAAAGCCACTGAATAACCATTTATCATGAAGATAGAGTTCACTCTTAAACTTTTGGGTACCGATTTTGTACCAATGGGAAGGTTCTCGAGCATACTTAAAGTCTTGTGGACTACTGACCAAGTAGAAGGCCCTTTACCTTCAAATAAAAGATTGTTGCGTTCGAGCCAAATATGCCAACAAACCAATGCTGGAAGTATTTTTAACAATGCCTTGTTACCAACCCAATCTTCCATGCAATGATTAATGGAAATACCGATCCAAGTATAATTTAAATTATGTAGCTGTGCACACTTAGCCCAAACCGAAACAACAAAAGACAAATGAATAAAAAGGTGGGCTATATCTTCATAATTTTGATTACATAGTAGGCAAATTACCGACCCATGCCACCCTTTCGATTGAAGTTTGTCCCAGGTTGTCAATCTACCCTCCATCGCCAACCAGAAAAATAAATTAATCTTCAAAGGGAGCCCCCATTTCCATACGTTTTTCTTCCATCCCTGACAGATCAGGAGGTTCATAGTTGAGAGGATAGAAGCATAACAATTCTTCACTGTGAAGGTTCCTGAGAAGTCGCCACCCATCCAAATAAGAGAATTGATTGTACCTGCAAGAAGACAGACCCCTGCCTTTTTTAACTCTGCCATGTAAGCGTTCCATTTAGTTGCAAGGACCCCAACTAATCCCAAATCAACGCTGCTCCTCCATAAATCCACACGCATCCCAAGATACCGATAAATGGAAACTTGTGACAGCGAAAAAGTTTGAATGGAAGTCAGGACTGTGACAAGCTCCGAATTAAGGATGGATTGGCTGCCTATACCAAGAATTTTGTCCTTACCAATGGCGATGGGTCTGTCGTCTCTAGTATTGCAACTAAGCCACTGGAAGATAATAGGAAGAGATTGTAAAAAACTAGACCACATTCGAGAGACAGATCGACAGTTATAGGAGGACCTTCTGAGCCAGCTAATGAGAGAAGTGTTATGAATGTACTTATCAAATAATACCCACTGCCAAATGCTTCTCTGCGTTAACAGTCTCCATAGTTTTGTCGAAATCAATGCTAGATTAAAATCAAAATGACTGAGGAACCCCCAACCCCCATTTTGTTTTGTTCTAGACAAAATCTCTTACCTGCAGAGATGAAAATGGCAAGAATCTGATTTCCCATTACATAAATAGTGAAACATAAGTTTACGAATATTGTTAAGGATGGTACGAGGTAGAGTCTCCATGGACATCCAAAAATTTGATTGGCCTTCCAGCACAGATTTGATCAATATGTATCCGTGCCCTAGAGAGAGCCACTTGTTATACCATCCTGAACTTTTCTGATAATTTTTTGTAACCAACCAACTCCAATCAACAACTTTATGCGGGCCTGTTTTTAAAAAACACCCCAGGTATTTAAATCAAACAGAAAGAGTATTGAATGTAAAGGGCATAAGGGATTTAAATGGAGTCAAGTCAAATTCTACAAGGCCTTCAGAGAGAATAGTCGATTTGGTCAAATTCACTATAACACCAACCACATTACATAATAGATCAATGATGGACATAATTTCCTTCCATTCCCGTAAACACACCTTAGATAAAATGAGAACATCATCCACGAAAAGAAGGTGTAAGATATTAGTCAATCGAGGAAAATTTATACCTGATATATTACCTTCCGCCCTAGATTTCTTTAAAGATAAACTGAGTCCCTCCATCACCAGGATGAAGAGAAGAGGTGATAAAGGGCAGCCTTGGTGAACCCCCCTCTCACTTCTGAAAAAATCAGTAGGCTCCCCATTTACCAAGACTGCAAAGGACGAAAATGTTATAATCCAATTAGTCATATGGAGACCCAAACTTATTTTTAAAAGTATTAGGTGAAGTTGGTCCCAATCGATACAGTCGTAAGCTTTTCTTAAATCTAGTTTCACGACGAGAGATTTTAGATTTTTCTTTTTAATGTTGTGGATGGTTTCATGATATGTACTGATGGCTTCTTGAATGTGTCTTCCTTTAAGGAATCCCAACCGTTCACAAAAAATATACCTGGACATAAATGGTTTAATTCGATTTGCGATTATTTTGGAAATAATCTTGTAGCATAGGTTGCAAAGTGAGATTGGACGAAAGTCATCGAAAGATATTGGGAAGTTTGTCTTTCGAATCAATGTCAGAAAAGTTTCATTTAGACCACCCATAACTGACCTCGACCTTCTAGTCTCTTCGACCATCGCCAAAAGATCTTCCCCAATCAAATCAAAGAAAAAGATGAAAAATTTAGAAGTCCACCCATCAGGGTCTGGACTTTTTTCCTTCTTAAAATGGCTGAGAAATTTAAACAGTTCTTCCAATGTGACCAGCTCATACATGAAGCAAGACTCCTCTTCATCCAACATATGAGGAAAGAGGTATGTGATATTTCACTAGTCATTTGTTTTCAAAGTTAATGGTGCCTTATAAATAGTCTTGAAATAGTTAGTTGCCTCCTTCAAAAGATCCTCTTGTTTATTGATCACAATCCCATAACCTGAAACTATCTCCCAAATATGTTTCCTGATCCGATTATGAGTAGCAATCTTGTGGAAATACCTAGTGTTGTTGTCCCCACATGACAACCATAATTCTCTGCTATAGATCCGCCAAAGTTCCTCCTCGTTGCGAAGAATCAAATTCCTATCCAATTCACTTTGTTTGAAGGAAGAAGCAACTATTTGGTTAGTAGGATCCCCTGCCAGCTGCCCAATAAAAGCCTTTATATCGGATTCCAAGGAAGTCATTTTTGCCAATTTTCTTTCGCGAAATTCTTTGATCCATGACTTGGTTTGATTTTTCAAGACTTGTAATTTCCAAATTGGCCTTTTCTAACTACTGTCTTTAATCCGAAACATGGGGTCTAACCAAGTCTTGTGCACCAGGTCCACAAACTCCTTCTCCACAACCAATCGGTATTAAACTTGAAAGGGAAAGGCTTGTACCTCGGATGAATATCCATATGAAAAAAAACCCGGTGCATGGTCCGAAATGAATGGGTGTTCAACCCAGGATCTATAGATATCCACCTCATATAAAAACTGTTCAAAAAAAAATACTCGATCCAATCTCCTTTCGATGGATTCCTGTCTAGCATGACCATTCCTCTAAGTAGGGACCAACCTTACAGGTTTGACATCGACAAGATTATGTGACTGAAAAATTTCTTTGTAAAAGTCATCAATACAACTAATCCCCCCAGAACCTCCCCAAGCCTCATCGACAAACATAATGAAATTTAAATCCCTCGCTAATATCAAGTTTGGTATACTTAGTAAGCGACTACCTTCAATAGTTTTCCATAAGGGAATCATGTCTGAGCAAGGTCCATATGTATTGAGCATGGCTATCTCCCTCTTAGACGATAAGCATTTCCCAGTCAACAAAATACCCCCAATCGTGAGAAAAGGCTCAAATAAGTAAAAAGTCAGGTCCCAAGCCACTAAAAGACCCCTTGAAGTTCCCACTGAGCTGACTGAACTAGAAAACCAGGAAGGTCTGAAAGAATGTAGAAAATCTCTAGCCTTCTGAGCATTGACCATATTTTCTTGAAAAACATTATATTCAGACGAGTCTGATCCAATAGCCTACGAACCAAGGCAACTTTGAGAGTGCCTCCAATCCCTCTGATATTTAAGGAGAACAACAACATTGTTTAGCCCTCGCTCGGGCTTTCAATGCTCTAAGAGGCCCACTGTCGATGAAGGGAATACTAGTATCTGAAGACTATGCTGGCGCTTGTGCCAACTTTTTCTGTCCACTACGTGCTTTTAAAGGTGAAATCTCAATACCTAGACCTCTAGACCGGGCGAAGTCTCTTTCCTCCTTTGCCGAAATATGCCTGGAAGCAGAACTAGAGGCCCTCATTGTAGATACAGTAAGGAGGGTTGTCTTCCCCAAGAAGATGGATAACTCGACATGAGAGTTCTTACCTCTGTTAATCGAAAGCAAAGAATCAATAATATTTTCAAGAACAGTCCCTTCCTCTTTGACTTCACGATAGCCTGGTTCCACTGGTACTTCCTGCACAACCAATATATAATTGGAAGGTATAAATACCATATTACACACAGGGCTAGGACTAGGATCAAAGGGAGGTTGGATAACAGGCTGGGTAGTTGGGCCACCGACTGAAGAAACACCAACGCTCGATGCCAAGCCATAAAAAATATAAAATAGAATACTCTCGATATTGGGGATTAACATTGGATAAGAATCTCTATACCTTGGCTAAGGTTCATAGCTGATAGACCTTCAATGTTTGTAATGTGTTTATAATACCTTCTCTTTATACTTTTAATTTTACATATCATAAGTAACATACATATATTGCGTTGGTTATAATTTGGTAAGGGTTGAAATTATGATGTTGGAAGTTTATAACCAATGCACATATATTACAAGCTCAAGTCCGCTATGTATTATGCCCTTAAAAGGGTAGGAATTGAATTTATTATGGAACTTTATTAGGGAACATATCCACTTTATATTTTCCAATTAGAAAGATAGGAAGTGAATTTATTATGGTATTTGAAGTATTTATGGGATATTTGGAAATAGTTATATGGCAAGGGGTTGAACCATTATATATATATATATAAAAGTTTACATTTTTTTTTTCAAAAAGTATATAGAAGTTGAATTTATGGCAATGATAGGATTTTTGGGGTTGAAGTTTGATGCAATTTAAGATTATAAAGAGATCTAGTTTTTGGTTTAGAGTTATTTCTTTAGTTATAACAATTTTTATAATTTGAGTTTAGTGGTGTTTGCACGAGTCAAAGGGTGCACGGGGTTTCACCTTGTCGACTAATTTTTCATCATGTTTATTCATAAAGGGGGTTTTAACATTGTCACAAATAGAGTCAGTATATTGTAGACATTGGGGGTGGGGATATGGGGTATGGTGGGGTTTATAGACATTTGGGGATATAAAAATGGGTGTCTAGTAAAAATAAGGGATGTCTAGTAAAAATAAGAGTTTTTATTATTGGAAAGATGTGTTGGGAGGGTTTCAACAAAACAATTTTGGGAGACATTTATCAATATATAATGAAATTAGAGGTATTCTTTAATAACCCACAAACGCATGTGATATGTCATATGTTCACTAAGTGGACACCCCGTGAAAGGGTGTGTCTTCTCGTGCCTATCACAAGAAAGCAGGGGGTACTTAAATGGCCACCCAACTATATGATGTTATCATTTTAACAATCATTCAAGGATAATTCAAGCACAGAGGCTAACCAGTGTGGTTCCTCCCAAGAATTCACACACTCTCATCCTAAAGGGAGTACATGAGGTAATGCAATGCCCTTTAATGAATCTCATATTGATATTATTGACTTTGAATATTATTCAATTTGTGATATTTTGAAAAAGCACACACTATTAGGGTATTCATGGGTCAAATACCACCCATCATTGTTATTAAAGTTTGGGCCAAGGAAGCCTATGGGGCCCATAGTTGAGTCTTCACTTCCATTTGATCCTTAAATTAGGGTTTTTTCCAATTCTCCTTTGAGGAGGAAAAACACTCTCATGAAGTTTTATTTAGTGGCCCCTAGATACGTTAGAACACCTTAGTTTTTTTTTTTCAAATAACAAGAATATTTTTTCAGTGATGAAGCCTCCAAATTATATTATCCGATGTCGATAGAATTCCTAGGGATTCCATTGTAGTTATGAGATTTCCTATAAATAACTTCATCCCTAACTGGAAGCTCTATATTCCATAAGCCAACACGTTTATTCAACCCATGCCCTATGAAAAGGGGTTTTCTAAGGGTTGATATCTCTAAAGACTAGAAAGTATTTGTATTCATCACAACAAGAGCTTGTGTTATCCAATAATTGGTGTGGTATATCAAACTCCACACAATGTACCTATTAAGGATAACTAATGCAATTTTAGGTACCTAGAGAGGTAGCCGAGGAGGATAATTAAGGTAATGTGGCCATACTCATGGAATAAGGCCCACTAAGTTGTAGGTGTGTGAGTTTATTGGGCCTTATTCCATAAGTATGATCATATTACATTAATTATCCTCCTTAGGTACCTAACACTACATTACTTATCCTCTCTAGGTACCTCCCTAAGTGTGGTACAATACTCTCCCTAACATGTGTTTCAGGGGTCAAAGTCCAAACCATATAATAAATTATCTCCCTTTACTAGGAAAAATTGAGTCTCTTGTAGCCCCAACATTTAGTTTTTCTAGTCAAGTCTCACAGACCTAGCCCCATGAAAATAATGATGGATGGACTAAATGTTTTTAAAATAAAATTCTCCCTAGACTCAACAACCTAAATCTTCACCCCTAAAGCTATATGCCTCCAAATCATAGGAAATTGATGATACCCACAGAAATACAAGGAACAAAGGTTTGAATTATTATTTCCCTTCCCAAATGCACATTGTGAATTTTTTGAATCCATTTAATGACCTAACAAGGCAGGATGGTGAAGAGATTTATTTTCTCCTTGAACATTTCCAATGAAGATAGTCTCATGGAATGTGCGAGGGATCACCAACCCTTGTTGCAAATCCATGGTTCAAAGAGTAAGAATTGATTTTTCTTAGCCTAATTCACCTAAAATTTGCCCCCCCTGGTGTAATTTCCAAAAAGGGAACAAGTGAGGACTCAAAACATTGGATAGAGAAATGATGGTTGAGAAACTTTATTTTTGGCATGAAGGATGAAGGGAAGTTAAAGTGTTGGGAGGAGTCACCCTATCTAACCACTAGTCAATTTTCTTCTTCATACCTTGAGGTTGTGGCAAGCCCAATCTTTGGAACATGATGTTCATGTTAAGAAACTATCACATGAAGCATGAATCTTGTATTGAAGCCATCAAAAGAATCCAGAACCTTGTTTTTGCAAACCAGAGGAGATAAAGGTTGGATTACCTGGTGGGAGGATTCCATAATAAGGGCCAACCTTTCTTAGAGGCTATGACAAGTAGTTTGTAATAGTTAGAAGAAGGAAGCGTAAAACAACCATGGTTGAACTAGAGTGGGTATCAGGGATGTTACACAATAGTTCTTTTAGTGATTAGCTTCAAACCATAGTGACTAAGTTGCATCACTCATTGAAGTTTGAGAGATGTACAAAGCAAAGGGAGCCCAAATTTAAGCCTGACTACATTAGCTCAAGATAGGTAATAGACCAATTAAGGAATTTTTCAAGGTCCTTGCCTCCACATAAGTCATGGATCATATCAAAGCCCTTTAAACCATGAATGGGAGAATCAAACAAGGGAAATGTTGAAAGAGATTTTATCAATCACTATAAAATTGTTTATTATTTTCAAGACACGATGAAGGAAATAAAGGTTTCCATGAAAACCTAAATTGATATAGTCCCTTAAACATCGACCCAATAAAAAACAAACATTTGAGTAAGGCCTATTGGAGGAATGGATGACAACTCTTAAGAAAATCTCAGATGATAAGTTGCTTGGATAATAAAAGTTCCCATGTGAGTTCTATTAGTCTATATGGGTTTTCGCGGGCCTAGATATTCTCCAAGTGAAAAAAGAAGCAATACACACTTGTACACTTTGTAGATGCATTAACAAATGGTTGATTAAGCCAAGAGACATAGATATTACCACACATTGGAGGCCAATTACATTATTGAGTGTATCTTACAAAGTTCTAGCCGAAGTGCTTGCCCTTCAGTTAAAATGGACAAGGTTAGTATGAGGGAGGTACATCTTGGATAATATTATAGATGTATTGGAGGGTATGGAATGGGAAAGAAGCCAAGGATTGGACACTCTCTTCATCAAGATTGATTTTGAAAAAGTGTATGACAGAGTGGAATGTTCTTTCATCCACACCATGTTAAAGGCATTGGGATTTGATCCCTTCTTTATCGGAGTGGTTGAAACAATACTCTCACAAGCCTCAACCTGTTTTCTATCAATAAAATCAAATAATAAGAGATATGGCTCTTCTGGTCCATTTGGTGAGGTTTCCGTTTATCCCCGACCCTATATGTAATGATTTTTGAAGCCCTTGCTATATTCTCTAGAATAGAATAGTACAAGACATAATCAGAGGTATCCTCCTTCCTTCCCAAACATGGTAATGGTGAACTTGTAAATGGGAACTTTTTAGATGAATCCTTCCCAGTAATTATTGAAGAGAAGTAGACCTTGGAAAAGATCATGGAGTGGCTACACATTTTAGGTGAAGCCCTTGGATTGAAGTTAAAAATGGACAAACTCAATGCTACTAATAATTCCAATGAGGGATCCTTGAATGGTAATGCAAAGACAACGAAGTGCATGGTTGAAACCTTGGCATGTGTTCATTTTTTTTAAGAATTCATGTTGCCTTTAGAGCCTCCCCAAAGGAATTATGGGAAGTTGTTCTACAAATATTTAAAAAAAAATGATAAATGGCTTATGAAACTTTTATTTCTTACACAAAAGTTTCAAATATGCACCAAAATGCTCGCTACTACTCATGTGTAGAGTTGTTGCTCGTGTTGGGTCCCATTGACCCATGCATATGCTAATATGGAGAAGATTCTTATAGATTTTCATCGGGTCAATTACAGTTGTAAAAAAATCTTCGTAGATTTATTTGGATCCTTTGTCACACTCCCAAAGAAGAGGGATCATTATTGTTTCCTCCAAAACACATGCCCAAGCTCCATGGGATAAATGGATCATTAGAGTTGTAAACGGTCAAGAAGTTTGGAAGTGTCTTCTTAGGCATTGTATTACCTCTAGAGCCCCATATGGTTAGAAGGTTTGGAACAACCTGAATTTTCAAACCCTATTGACTACCCCAATGCTGTTACAAATTTCAAGAATTGTTGTTTCCAAAAGTAATGAAAATCTTAGGAATTATATTACCTTTAGAGCCCCATATGGTTGGAAGGTTTTGAACAACCTAAATTTTCAATCCCTATTGAATACCCCATTGCCTATACACATTTTGAGGATTTTTGTTGCAAAAAGTAATGGAAATCCTAGTAAGACATCAAACATAAGTTGGTTTCAAAAAATGAATCACTTAGGTTTAGGCTCTCTTTCATTGACTAATGCCAATGGTGGTCCCTAATAGTCCTTTAGGATGGGAAGAATTTGGCCAAGGATCCATGATTCTCATCCAAGAGACTATAAAAGAAAGGCATTAGATTCCTAGAATCCTTTATGACAAACAAACTAGAAACTAGAAGAGTTGGGATGATTTAAAGACATAGTTCTAGCTTTGCCCCATAGATAAGATTATTCTAGAAAAATTTCAAGGCCTAATCCTTTATAACGTTTTATTTAAGACATGCCTTTAGGGAATTAGACACCAGGAAGGAATTGATATGGGATCATAAAAGAGGGTTAGCGAAGTAGTAGTTGACCAATCCATAGAAATGGTTTTCAAAAAGGGTCATCCTTAAAGAAAAACACAAGAAATCTTGGAGAACCAAATTAAAGGAATAACCTTGGCTATATAGACTGAAGTCCATGTGAAAGTGTCACCTTGCATCCCAAAAATCATGTTCAGGTTGGCCATTATTACATGGGGGATTACCCTTAGGGAAACACTTAAATACTTGGGATTTGCACCCAAATGTGTGTTTTGTGGCAAGAACAAAACTCCAAAACATGTGTTTTGGTTCTAGAAATACGCTCAATCCACTTGGGATTGGGAATTCAAATTATGTCATTCCTTGCTGCCAACCAATATTACCTAGAACACCACCATGTTTGGGAATTCACTTTCTTGAACCATTGAGTTTTACACAACATAACAATGGATTAGAGTTGATATTTTGTATAGTATTTGGAAAACTAGAAATGAATATATCTTTTCACCAAATCACAACACAACACAAGGTTTACTCGTAGGAAGGCTCTTAGCTAATATACACCCATTTTCTTTTGCAGAACCAACTACAAACTTGAAAAGTGGAGATGGTAATAACCCACTTGTGAGATCCAATGATATCGGACCATTGCACCATGTACCATAAGTAAGCTATTTCCTAAAGGGCACTCTCTTGAATGTGCTTCTTAGTCCCAAGCCTCTAGTGCCTATTGACATCGACACATAGCTAGTTATGTTGTAAGGGAGTTTCAAGAGGGAAAGAAGTTGGCTTCAAACAAGGAACTGGAAGGTCCCACGATTTAACATGTTTTGTAATGTTTCTTTGGCTAAATTTGAATCAGGGCAACCTGAAGAACCCAAGTAGGGTAACAATGAATGGGAACCCATCCCAGTTGATCATGATCCCAAAATTTAATCATAGGGGCATCCTCTTGAGGACAAAGACCTTCCCATTGATATAAGTTTAATGTTGGCAGTGTCATGATCTATTCACTCACTCTGGCTAGTTGTCCTAATGTTTATGTAAAATTGCTTCTTGTCTTGGGAAGTGGAGTACTTTATGATAATTTAATTTTAAGTAGCCATGTGTGGGCATTTTTTAATGACTAGGGTTTGTGTCTTTTGGTTATAGTTTGTGGTGGCTACTATGCAACACTTTGTTTCCAAATGTACTTTTTTATATCAAAATAGAATATGAAGCTTATATAATTAAAAATACTTGAAATACTAAGAAGTCGTGTCCAATGTACACATATTATGATGCATATTACAAACCCATCCTCTGAGAAAAATACAAGGATTGAACTTATAACATTGAAATATCATAACCCAAGTGCAAATATTAGAAATCTAAGCTTACCCATATTCTCCACCTCACCGAAGAAAACACTCACATTGTCTCATGTAGTTCCAAAACCCATGCTCTTCTCTATTATTATCGAGGAGAGGCATTGCCATTATAAGACAATACATTTTTACATCAACGACATCTAAGTCACTACAAAAAATGTGACTAAGTTGTTATAACAAACATTTAAGTGTGAAGTGAGCCCATTGAGAATCAAACTTGAGTCATTATTATGATAGCTAATTCCAATGGCCATCAAACCACAACTTCACACACACATATGTATGTATAAATTACATAAACTGTTTTTTTTCAAAATATTGAGCCCACTAAAAAATAAACTTTAACCATTATTATGACAACAACTTGATTAACCACTAAACCAAAACTTTAAAATTTATTTATATACACACATAAATTATTATTTTCAAAATATGATTCATTCAAAATAAACTCATAATCGAACCTTATTAATAATATAGTAAATTCCCCACTTAACAAGTACTAAACCACAACCCAATTCCCTTTTTCTTTTAATTTAATTACATTTTGTTGAAAGAATTTTGAATTTTAATGAAAGTAGACTATGTTTACGTTACAAAGCTTTAAGGTTTTATAGGACATGGAAAGGGTATATATAAGGGGCGGAGAGTAAATCCAAACGTGTTTAATCATTAAGTTATGAGTTAAATTTTATATAAGTATGTGAACTTGTCATAAGTTTGAATTTGAAGGGATATATAATTTTTATATTTATAAACTAAGTAATATCTAATAAACTAAGTAAGGAAGTCAAATTATTATGTTAAGGGTTTTTTTTTTGCATAAATAAAAAAGGTTTTTACATCAAAATTCAACAGTTAACTTAACTATAACCTAAAAATTAAGATAAATTTAAAGCCGAGACAATATTTTTTAATGACTAGGGTTTATGTCTTTTAATTATAGTTTGTGGTGGTTACGTTTTTTTTTGCCAAATGTACTTTTTTTGTATCAAAATAGAATATCCAATATTAAAATATTGAGAAGTCGTGTCCAATGTACACATATTATGAACCCATGAATATCTAATAAAAATATAAGGATTGAACTTATAACACTGATATATAATTTATATCTTTATAAACTAAGTAAATTTTATATAAGTATGTGAACTTGTCATAAGTTTGAATTTAAAGGGATATATAATTTATATCATTATAAACTAAGTAAGGAAGTCAAATTATTATGTTAAGGGTTTTTTTTTTTTGCATAAACAAAAAAGGTTTTTACATCAAAATTCAACAGTTAACTTAACTATAACCTAAAAATTAAGATAAATTTAAAGCCGAGACAATATTTTTTAATGACTAGGGTTTGTGTCTTTTAATTATAGTTTGTGGTGGTTACGTTTTTTTTGTCAAATGTACTTTTTTGTATCAAAATAGAATATCCAATATTAAAATATTGAGAAGTCGTGTCCAATGTACACATATTATGAACCCATGAATATCTAATAAAAATATAAGGATTGAACTTATAACATTGAAATATCATAACCCAAGTGTAAATATTAGAAATCCAAGCTTATCCATATTCTCCACCTCACCAAAAAAAACACTCACATTGTCTCATGTAGTGCCAAAACCCATGTGTATGTCTGTGTGTTCTTCTCTATTATTATCAAGGAGAGACATTGTCATTATAAGCCAATACATTTTTACATCAAAGACAACTAAGTTACAACAAAAAATGTGACCAAGTCTTTATAACAAAAATTTAATTGTGAAGTGAGCCCATTGAGAATCAAACTTGAGTCATTATTATGATAGCTACTTTAAATGAGCACCAAACCACAACTCCACCGCCATATGTATATATAAGTTACATAAGCTATTTTTTCAAAATATTGAGCTCACTAAGAAATAAACTTTAACCATTATTATGACATTGACTTGATGGACAACTAAACCACAACTTTAAAATTTATTTATATACACATATACATAATTTCTTTTTTTTAAGATATGATTCATACAAAATCAACTCATAATAATCATATAATAAATTCCTCACTTAACAAGTACTAAACCACAACCCCAATTCCATTTTTTCTTTTAATTTAATTAAATTTTGTTATGACAATGACTTGATGGACCACTAAACCATAACTTTAAAATTTATTTATATACACATACATAATTGGTTTTTTAAGATATGATTCATACAAAATCAACTCATAATCAAACTTTATTAATAATATAATAAATTCCCCACTTAACAATTACTAAACCACAACTCCAATTCCATTTTCTCGTTTAATTTAATTAAATTTAATTAAATTTTGTTTAAAGAATTTTGAATTTTAATGAAAGTAGATTATGTTTATGTTACAAAGCTTTAAGGTTTTATAGAACATGGCAAGGGTATATATAAGGGGAGGAGAGTAAATTCAAAAGTGTTTAATCATAAAGTTATGGGTTACCTTTTATATAAGTATGTGAACTTGTCATAAGTTCGAATCAGAAGGGATACATAATGTATATTTTTATAAACTAAGTAATGAAGTGAAATTATTATGTTAAGGGTTTTTTTGTTGCATAAACAAAAAAAAGTTTTTTACATCCAAATTTACTTAGAATTAATGGAGATTAGTTGCAGTGATTAGTTGAGGTTGGCTCCAACCGTTTCAAACCATCGGGCATCATATATTTATATCTTGTAATTCTCATTGATTAATTGAATGAAGTGTGGCTTTGCTTCCCCAACCTCCAGGTGTTGTCTTTCCTGAGGAGTCGGTTTTCATCCTCTCGTTTCTTAAGTTGGTATCAGAGCATATTTTTGATTTTAGTGCCTGTGAGATTGTGAGAGCTGAACACTGTGTGCGTGACAACATATGCACACCGTTGGGAGAGAATAGGGTTGTAGTTGATATTGATCGATCGTTGTTGTGGGATCGCTGAGATCGGCTCTCTCACTATATGTTAATGGATAAATCGGTGAATGCAGACATAAACTAATCTCCCTAGATCCACTTGGATCTAGAACAAAACAAGATAGGACATGATGCTTTCCCTAAGTTACAATCATTGAATTTACTACCAAAGAAGAAATGGATGGCATACCTTTAGATATCGCTTCCTTATATCTTTGTTGTCCCTGCTTCGCTCCGGTGCTCTTGTGAGATCAAATCTGCAATGACACAAACCAACCAAAGTGAAAGAAACAACAATAGATTCAATGAAAACCTAAACATGTGATCAAGGAGTCATGCAATAAAATGCTAATGATTGTACATGAAAGAAACATGTCACCGTATTATATTAAGTAAAAGCAGAAGATACAACCAAACTGCCTTGATGTCATAAGTTCCCTTTCAGTGGTCCTTTGTTCCAACACACAGATACACTTGCTCCGAATTTTTATGAAGATGGTCCACAAAAGCTTGATGGATAAATGGAGATCTCAAGCATCAGTTGCAACAAGATTCTTCACATAGTCTTCAGCCTATTCTTCCGGCAATTCCTTGCTCAATATTGCTTAACCTTTTCCATGAGAAACCTATCATTATATAGGAGAAGGAGAAGTGTTTAAAGAGGTGAGGATGATCCCACCAAATCAGAGAAGCCAGTAGGATAAAAATCATATGGACACCACCTCAAATTCTAGAAGATCCTCCTTCTAGAACCTTCATGAACCTCTTCCTTCTTTTAGTTTTCAAACGTCGTCGCACCTTGCCTATATAGCAGCCTGCAGAAACCCCGTGACCTGGGTATAGAGCAGCCTACGAAAATCAAGCATTTCCGCACTATGTACTACTCCTAGCCTGTAGACTCCTTCTAAAAGCAAGCCTTGTAGAGGAAGAAATTAGTTATTTTTCTCATGCAAAAGATCCTTTTGAGAGCCTGAACACATGCTTGTAGAATCATCATCAGGGTGACAAAAATAATGTGTAACAAAATTCCCCCCAAAGTATGAGGCTAGAACTCGTGAAAACCGAAATACTTTGTAAAAATGCGTGTGTGTGTTGGGAACAAGGAACACACCAATCGGGAACCTGCAAAGAATTGAGCATCTGCACAATATTATACCATTTATGAGGTAGGCATTCCCATTCTCAGACTACAAATGATTTAAGTCATAAATGTAAGTCATGGCCACCAATCATACATTGTGGATCCATGTCATCAAGATGATACATAGCCACCAAGAATACATTGTGGATCTATGTGTGAACAAACTTGAAATCCAGACATAGCCATGAGACATACAAAGTGGATCTATGTGTCAATACAAATCATAAATTCTCTATCACAAACTGGACCAAAATGATGAGATCCAGGGTCTTCAATCCCATCGTCTACAAGTATGAATCTAGCCATGCGATTACAGGTGTTGAAGTCAAACATGGTAGAAATCACTTGATTACCGGTCATTGAGAAAAACGTTAACAAGCACGAGGGAAACCACCATTGATGTCAATGAATCCCAAGGTACCTTAGTACAATCCAATGAATGCGAATAAATGAGCTGAGGTCGAACACTCGATCGAATCTCCCGATTAGGGACCAATGATGTGAATCCAATGTCGAAAGCGAAGAAACCTTCCATTGAGGCATGCAAGCTATAAGGTACTAAATGATTTCTAAGTCTTGTTCCTGGATGATGAGTTGAATTCGACGAGAAAATACTCGTCACAAGAGGGCCTTGATGTATCCCCCATCAATGACATGAAATAAGTAACAGATTTAGGGTAGATCAAAGTATGAAAATGATTTTAAACTGACACAGGGAAGGTTGACATGGTAGGAATTGACAATTGCAGATGGCCGACTCGAAAGAGGGCTTTTTTGGACTTCTCTTGAACATATGAATGAAACGACAATGGTCTTGGCAGCATTGACTCAAAGACAACCCAAGATATGAACCTGCAGAAAGTCAGACAAGAGACAAATGGATTTCCCAACCCGGATTCAAATGATGAAGGGGAGTGTCATGTTGAAGAGTGACTATTGCTGCCATAACACAAATACAGAGGCACATTTCTTTCCCAAATCGCCCCCCAACCATTTCTGGTGAGTACCTCTTTATTTTTATGCAAGCTTGAGGAGGATAACATATTCTTGTTGATATAAGCTCATGCTTCAGACAAGTCCCTCGGAGTATGTTTAACGAACCCTAAGAAGGAGTGGTTTAGTCCCGTATGGGTATTTCAATGCTTGTTTAATGAGTCCAAAGATAGAAAACTCGGGGGTTTTTCATGTTTATAGAGTCTGAAAAACGCTTAAAGAGAACTCTCTCAGTTCCCTTTTTCATAAAATAGTTCGATGAGACCAAAAAAGTGATAAACAATCGCCCATCAAACATTTTCTTCAAATACTTTTACGAGTGTGAAAAGAACAAGATCGCTCGACAATCTTTTCATTTTTATGGAGCGTGAAAAGAGCTTAAAGGATACTCCATGAGTTTCATTTTTTTCGTGTTACCATAATGAGTACAAAAAGATGACAAAAGTATACTCAGTTGTGTTCTCATAGATTTTCGAGCACGAGAACGAAGAAAGACTAGGCTCGACATTTTTATGAAAAAACCCTAAAAAGTATATGTATATGTGACGAACAGAAAAACAAATTACGAAAGAATATTCATACTTCATTGTTTAGGATCCTAGTTCCTTCATTTGTGAGAAAAAAAAATACTCATGATACCATGAGACCTTTAGGTTATGATAAAATGCATTTAAATAATATAGAATATTAATAGAAAAAGTAAAAAGTGAAATAAATAGGGGTAAAAACTGTTTTTACTATTTCATTTGCATTTTGCCCAAAACTTGCCTAGAAACCCTATTTTTACCTCAGACTTTGGTTGTCGATTGCGGGAGGCATGGGTGACCATTCAGCGAAAGTCTTCCGTCAAAACGGAAATCTCTTCGTCCTCTTGCTTTTCATCAGATTAAATTTCATTTTTATCGGTTTAAAATGGATTTTTGAGTTAAGTTTTAGGCCGGTAGGCGAGTACTGGGGCCGCTGCAGGTGACCAGTATCGGGACCTATGGAAACCAATGATTTCCACAGGTGCCCTGTGGCTCACCTATAGAAACCCTACATTGTGTTAAAACTCTGCCCGCGGTGGCCAAAAAATGAAAAATGTTTACATGCGTTGAGCCAATAGAAATTTTCCAAAGAAGCAAATGAGGATTCTAACTTCCCTTAATGTCCCAATGGAGGTTTTTAATCATAAAAAATGTTGGAGTGGAGGGAGAGGGAGCACGAAGATGATGACCATGATGCCTTGAATAAGCTGGGAACTGTAAAT
>SNQJ01S0020136.1:102895-113570 GCA_010110895.2 Picea sitchensis | reverse complement strand
TGGCTTGTTTCTTTCTAATTCGTGTTCAATCTCACATGAATTTGTCTCTTTAGTAGATAGACCTATTTCAGACTAATCTTGATAGAGTAGGAAGTGGTCGTACTTTGTTTGTCTACAGGGCTTATCGAGGAGCGAAAGATTGGGGCTCAACTCGGAGCGTGTAGGGGAAAATGCTGGTAAAAGGTACTTCTTTTCTCCTTCCTTCTC
This sequence comes from Picea sitchensis, assembly GCA_010110895.2. NCBI lineage: Eukaryota > Viridiplantae > Streptophyta > Pinopsida > Pinales > Pinaceae > Picea > Picea sitchensis. Next base: position 113,363 of record SNQJ01S0020136.1, on the reverse strand, counting down.
ACACACTAGTCCACCTAGATCTAAAAGGAAGTCAGTGACCATGATAAGAACTTTCTGTCTTAGAGTTAAGAGTCTATCTCTTTGAGGAGATCTACCTGTCCACAGGGATATTTTCCTTCAACAACAGTCATCCAAGAGTTCATTGAATAAGAGGCCATGGCACAGCAGCAAGTCGAAGCAGATCGTGGCACACTCGAGGATTTCGAAGCAGAACTAGCGAGATCAGAGTGACTCAGGACGAGTTACAGGTGAGTGTTGGGGGCATGTTGGCCCTTGACCAAGTTTTGGGAGATCTTTGGTCAAGTGTGATCTATTTTGGGACTTCAACAGCCTGTCGAAGGCGGAGCGCAAGACGAAGTAGAGATCACGGGATCTCGACCCTTTTTGGGTACTTTTTGGGATTTTGGATTATGTAACTGGTATTGGATGTCGGCCCATGGGTTTACCCATGTCTAGGCCTACTTTTTAAAGTATAAATAGATGTATAAGCAATGTAAGGAGATGCATCTATGTGATGTTAGTGTGATATTGGGCTAAGTGCTAGATCTATGTGATTGAAGGATTGTAAGTGCTCTGTGCATACTATGTGAGACTTGCAGAGCTAAGTGCAAGTCATTGTAAGAGGTTGTAGAAGGTTGTGTGCTTAGATCTACTCGGGGAAGGAAGATCTAGCGAGTTGCGTAGATCTCCTATCCTATGCAGAGTAGGGTTTTGAGGCTCTGTGCATGTAACCTATTGAAGAAGATAAAAAAGAATAAGAGTTGGTGGACGTAGCCCTAGGGTGGGTGTGAACCACATATATGCTGTGTTGCTCTGCTTTGTGCCATGTGTTGATGTTTTTATGTCTTTACTTGCTAAGTGCTTTGATATAGATAGATAGATATGTTTATGCTTTTTTCTAATGTTGTATATGGATATAGATATGACCTATGTGAATGTTCTTAGTGCTTGAATCTGCTAGATCTAATATACCTCTCCATGATAAGTGCTTAGATACATCAGATCTGAATGAATGATGCGATGCTCTGTTTTATCTCTGAAGTAGATAGTGGTTAAATATTGATGAACAGTCAGTGTTGAGTAATATGTTAAGTATTACAATCACAGATCTGTGTCCCAGCTAAGGTTGCAGACACATGAGTCCTGCAACCACCCCTGCCTCTACCTCAGGTGAGACTTCATCTGCTTCACAGGTGTTGTTGAAAGGGCCAATATTTAGGGTTTTGTCGGTGCACTGTTGTAGCGTTGAACCCTGGGTCTGCCCCTTTGCCAACAACACTTCTGGACGACAGTTATACAGTATTTAAACAAAGAAGGCCAGAAGTACCCTACTCGTAAGATCTTTTGGGCAGTGGCATACCTAGACATATGACCACCACATGCTCTAGAGTGGTAGTCATTCAAATCTTTCTCAGCCTCATCGAAGGTGAGACAATGTCGAAAAATAGAGTCAACACCACGATGATAGAGAGTGTCACCGAGAATTATGTATTGACGAGCTTGATACCGTATGTGGCGACGGTCTGTACTAGAGAGGGCGGGCTAGAAAGTTTAAGTCTGGAGATAAATGATAATATCTCTATACCAAGTTTCATCAAAACTGATCAAAAAAAGGGATTCATTAGGTAAGGAATCCTCTGCCACATTTTTTGTCTCAGCGGAGGGAAGGTCACATATCAATTCAGAAAATACCAAAGATTTCTTAGAATTAGCATGTTCAAACTCTAAGTCAAACTCTTGGATAATCACTATCCATTTGGAGTATTTTACCCCTAGCAATTGGCATGTAAGGATATGCTGCATAGGGTTGTAATCAGAAATAACAGTGGTCTTGCGTAGTAGGATATAGTGACGAAAACGTTGGACAACTTGAACAACTACCAAGGCCAGTTTTTCCACATGTAGGTATTTGGCCTCGGTAGTCGTGAGACTCTGACTCAAATAATAAATTACATGTTGATTGTGTGAATCATCCTCTTGGACTAAAACCATGGCAATGGTAGAGTCTGAGCGGCGAGGTAGAGGAAATAGTGTCGGCTATAATCTAGTGGAAAAAGCAGTGGTGTTCATATTAGGGAAAGTTTCAAAGCTTTGAAGGCTTTGTTGGTAGTCTCGTCCCATATGAATTCGTAACCCTTATTCAACAGTGGAGTAAATCCTAGTGTTAACTGAACGTAGTTGGGAATGAATCGACGCAAAAAGTTTGCCTTCCCTTGCAAACTTTGGAGTTGGCGTAGTGTAGAAGGAGGACGTAGATTAAGGATGACCTCAACCTTCAAAGGACCCACCCTAATTCCATGAAGTGACACAATAAAACCCAGAAGTCGGTTAGACTCCACACAAAAAATACATTTGTGTGGGTTTAAACGTATACGATAGTAACGACAGTGAAGAAAAATGGCTCGGAGATGGGCCGGGTGATCTTGGTTGCGCATGGAATGGGCCGGTAGATCATCGAGATATGGTTTTATGATGTGATTGATATCGTGAAAAGCATAAGACATGGAATGTTGAAAAGTCACACCAGCTTTCTTCAAACCGAAAGGTAGTTTTTGGTAGGCGAAGGTACCCCAAGGACAAATGAAAGAAGTTTTGTGTTGATTCGCGGGTAGAATGTTAATCTGATTATAGCCGGAGAAACCGTCCATTAAAGAGAATATTTCACTCTCAGCGCAATCGTCGATGATCTGGTCAACGAAGGGGGTTGGAAAGTTGTCCTTGGGAAAATATTTATTAATGTCCCTATAATCGATGCATACATAGATCATGCCATGTTTTTTTATTAACGGGAACTAGATTGGATACCCAATCAGTTAAAGCCATAGGATAGATAAAGCCAACCTTGAGAAGTTTTTCAACTTCAAGTTTGATAGCGATGGATTTACGGGGGTGGACTGGGTGAAGTCTCTGTCGAACGGGTTTAGCATCCAGATAGGTCTTAATTTCATGTACAACAATATTGGGGTCAATACCCGACATCTCTTCGTAGCTCCAAGCGAAAATGTCACGAAAATCTTGAAAAATAACTTTATAAGTGACGACTTCGTTATCGAAAAAAGCAGCTCCGATGTGAACATTTTCAAAAACTCCAGGTTTAATGGATATGTCAAGAGGAATGGTGGTCAAAATGTTACTAAGGTTCCCTTCATATAAGACATCGTGTGTGGAATCAAGAATATAAGAAATGACAACAACGGTCGATGGAGTCGAAATCCGTTGGTAACTCTCTAAGGTGTATTGTTCCAGGAAGAGAATGGAACGATGATGTCCATCATCCCAGGGGGTGTCTTCCATAGACATAACATACATAATCATCTCCTCGGTAGGAAAAATCACATGAAATGGATCGGGAGATGAATCACAAAGAGAGGGAGTGGAAGGGGTTGCCGATTGAATTGTTTGATAAGCCGAATCAACCGGAATTAAGGGCATTTTCTCTCCATAGCGGGGATAATAACCGGGGTCAGGTAATATCCATGGGCTGTGAGACTCAGGGGTTTCGTGAATAGAGGTGGAAATCATGTTAATTGATGTGACAAAAGGAGGTGGAATATCGGGTGGTGGGATTGGGAATGTACCCATTAAATTTTAATCTTTTAGTAGACCCACACTGACATTATCATACCCAGGAGGTGTCTTCGAAATAAAGGGTACATTTCTAGTACGTGAATCAGAGTTGAAAAAGGCCAGTTAGTCTACAGTAATGAATTTTCCCTGGTGTGGAAAATGTACTACACAGAAAAGAGTAGACACAACTGCGTGCATAGAATCAATCCAACTACGATCAAGTAAGAGGTTATAATAGAGAGGTGCATCAAAGACCTCAACTTCGACATTGACCGATTTGCCTTCCAACGTAATAAACAATGAGGGAAGTACACCGTAGGGTTTAAAGCCAGAGCCATTGAAGGCCTTAAGTGTGTTGTGTGATTCAATTAGGGGAGGAGAGCCAATGGATTTCCAGCAGGAAACAAACATTACGCACGTCGAGGCACCCTCGTCAATAATGGTTCTACATATATTATTGTTCTTGAAAACAACTTGTATCTGAAATGCTAGCTGAGGGGGTAGCCTTGGAATGTGATATTCCAGGTAAAAAATTATCAAATTCCTATCCGTAGGATCAATTCCACCAATAACATTTAACAATGCCTTCCGTTGAGCGATACAACTATGAAGGACTTCGAGAGATGACATCGTGGAGGGTGCTTGTGCAATATCTTCTACAATACTGTAGTTTTGAGCAGGATGCGCATGAGGATTAAAGGCATACTTTCGAACAACACCCTTTGGAGGAGGGCAGAGAACTGTATCAAGACCCGGTCATTCAATATGAAGAGGACCATTGGGAGGTGAAGTTGAGGGAGGCGGTTGAACCAACGAAGGTGGTATATCATCAACTTTTTCCTTCGAGCGAGATTAATCTTTGGCCTAAGTAGTAAGTGTAACATCATTCTTTTTTGAATCACTAGTACACATAAGGACATACGAAGAAGTGGAAGGGGAAGGTTCATCATGAATGACCAATTGGGCCTGCTGTTGAGAAGGGAGAGGTTGGGACAAAACGACAGGTGTGGGAGGCTTCACAGTCCCTTGAAGGAACTTAGTGACCTTGACACGTCTTGGAAAGTCTTTCGTGTAGTGATCATCACCAAAAATAAGACAAGGATATCGAGGTTTGCGATTATCCTTATCATTAACAGGTTGCGTTTTGGCTTTCTCGGATTGCGGATTATTATTTTTATCCTCCTTATTCTTACCCTTTCCTTTTTTAGATTTATTTTTGCTGACAGGGGTATATTGAATGGAGTTAACCTCATAAGTTTTGTCGGTGGAAGGAGTAGGAATCAGAGCACTTTGAACATTAGAAACAATAGATTTGGGATTGGTGTGAGAGGCTTGCATAGATTGAGGTTGAGCATGGAAGATGCCAATGACACCGTCAGCTACATGAGAAGCATCAGGTGTAGTTGAGGTAGTGGTGGTAGAAGGATGAGGAGCATCAGGGAGCAAGTCGTAAAGAGTGCCCATTTGCGAATAAACTAGATCTAGGTACTGAGTGTGACTGATCGCCTTCTCTTCAGTGGAAAATCCACCCATGGAAATGTCACGAGATATTTTATTCACGAATGATTTGGTGAACCATTCCGCCAATAATTGATCAGGAAGGTCGAGTTTGATCAAATGTTGTCTTCTTCGCCACTCGTAGATGTGATCAGAAATATGAGTGGATGAATTTTGCTTAAAGGAACTCAAAATATCGGTTCCTGTTTCATAGCGGATTGGCAATTGGTAATGTGTGAGGAAAGCCATGGCTAGGGTATTAAAGTTGGTGAAGAAGCCTCGTGGTAATTCTATATACCACTATGCAGCTAAACCTGTAAGAGTTCATTGGAAGAGTCATAACCGAATGGAGTCATCCATCAAAGAGTTGGATGAACACCAAAGGTGAAAAGTCATAACATGGTTGTTTGGGTCTTCTCCCGATTTACCTTCAAATTTGGGAATGTTAGACGGTAGCTTGACCGGTATAACGGGTGAGTGGGGAGAATGTAGGATAGGGTCATTCAAGATTCTAGACAAGTCAAGTAGATCCAAAGYGACTGAAAAGGGTAACTGTCTATTCACGTGAGGGTACGGGTGGCTTTGGGGAGGGAGTCTCGTCGGTATAYCGGTAGGACCGTAAGCAATCTGCATGTGAGGCAAAGGTCCTGACAGATTTAGACGTGAGTGTGGAGGCATGTAGCCCATAGGGTTCTACTKATTAAAGATGTTCCCTCAGAAATGGACACTAGAATGAAYGTTCGAACCCCAAATGGGATTGGAAGAACTGATATATGACTTGCCTGCACTAGGGGGTATGAAAGAGATAACTTGAGGTTGTTKCCCCCCAGATGATTGTGTGTTTCCGTGGATGAGAAGGTTTCAATATTGTGCTAGTGATCCTGGTATGTTTTGTCCATAGGATGGGTTATAACCTCCAAGTGGGGGTTTTCCTCCAAGTCAGGATTGTGTCCCAATTTGAGTTTGACCCCCAAACTGAGTTTTCCCCCTAGAGTTATATTTCCCTCCAATGGGAATCTGATAACCATAAGTGAATGACTGAGTAGTGCCTCCAATTGGATTGGAACCACTTAGACCAGATCCTCCCATAAAAGGCGGATAAGACCCTCCGAAGAGGACCTGGGAAGGTGTCAGAACGAAACTAGAAGCAACATTGTACCCAGGAGGAATGAAAATTATAGAAACTCCGGATGGAACCTGGGTAGGAATGGGGATAGAAGTATTCAAAGCATTATACCCAGGAGGAATTGATGGGATAGGTCTAGACGAAAGTGGTGTACCAATGGGAGCTTTGGTAACCACCGTATTCCTGGTGGGAATAGTCGTAGCTCGTGGGACCATTGTAGAATGGGCCATCTGGAGAGAAATAGTCGAGCTAGAACCAACTGAATGTGTGTCTGAAACAACGAGGATATAACTATTTGTACTAAAAAAATGATCTAGAGGTATCGTATAGGTCACAGACGTTTCGGGCAGTTGGGAAACGACGTGTATGTCAACACCTGCCCTTGAATCGTAAAGGTACCGCACCGTGCGAGACGGGCTTCTAAATATGTCAGTAGTCCAAAGGGGATTCCCTACTCCAGGGCCTGAATGGGGTCCGGTCGGTATTCCAGAAGTGTCAACAACAAGTTCTCTGGATGAATTCAGCCAGAGAATGCGTCTCTCGTATCCAGGAGGTATGCGAAAAGCCTCTAGAGAATCATAAACAATTCAGAAAATTTCTAAAGAGGCGAAACCTTCCTCTTGTGAGGTTATAGTGTCTTGGACCTCACTCTATTTAGGAGATCCCTTCGGTGAATGAGGGAGTAGAGGGAGATAATCCTCCATATTTTTCGGAGGAAGTCCCTGGACCCTACGCGAACGGCGTGGAGGGTCGATGTTGGCCAAGCCAAATATTTTACGCAAGAAATCTATGGCCAAATACGAACACAAACAACACTTTCTAATAAAATCTAGGAATAAAACCAAATAAACATACCTTCTTACTTGAAGGTCACTAGTTGGTGATGAAATCCAACGTCGCGAAGTCAAGGCAAGAAGGGGCTGGGATAGAGCGGGTGGAAAAGTTACGTTGACGACCTACTTAACAGACTTACACCCTGGTGCAAGCTCCCACACATAATCATGGGTATACCCTCCAAGGAGCCCGAGTGAGTCTGGCCAACGTTGATTCCAGGCACTGTGAAGACTTGCCCCTCCAGAGTCACCTCGTGTAAGGCCCTAAGAAGATAGGCAACTAAGGCTATGTTGACGGGCAAATTTGACATGCCGTCAACTGGAAGAATAGATCTGGTCTGGGGTTGTCTAAATAACCCAAGCCGTTTGGTGTAACCTATTCTGACAGGTTTAATGTCTCCGTTAGCCAATTAAGTTCTTAAAACAAAGAAAAGAAATAAACTACTAATACTAAAACTATAATAATATATGAAATTTAATCTAAATATTTACAAGTTTTTCCAGAAATACAAATATGCGATTATAAACATAATATTTACAAATTGCGATTTTTTGGTGAATTCCTTGCAAAATCAATGTTTGGTAATTGTTTTTGGAAGTAGATAAAGAACGCACGTTTTTTTGTATTTTCTGTTTTATAATCTAAGATCTAAAAACTTAAAAAGATACTAATTAAAACATGACTTGAAACAAGGACAACCTAATGGTCAAAGCCAATTTAAACTTTCTTGTTTCACTAATAGACAAACTAATAATAGAAATTAAATGGAAATAAATCTAACTTGAAATTAGTTTTATAACACCTCTGTGCTTCTGTGCGATCCAAAACTCCAATTGTCATGCCTGTAAGAAAAATCTATGACAGGTTTGTACCGATACCTCCCAAACAAACTCCAGGTTTTTATTGACAGCCAAAATATGAGAACAAAATAGTAGACATGTATGCATGATGGTATTATGATTATGAATGATTACAATAACATAAATCTTAATGTAAAACATTCATTTAATCAATCAACTTAAACATCATGCGTAAATCATGATATTAAAATCGATATAACGATCACAGTGATAATTATTGAAACAACAAATTATGAACAACATTTAAAACATGAATAAAATGGAACATCATATGTCATTGATACTAAAGCTATACAACACATTAATATTCCAAAATAAGAGGGACAAAACGAAAATGAGACAACATTCACATTGGTCTAAAGCCGAAACATTATAAATTGTTCCATTAAGTTCTAAAGATCATTTGTCCATAATCGGTTCCAGGTCAAGATGTCTCTTACTTACAAAATGAACAGTATTTAAAATGATTTGAAATCACATTTTCCTATCTCATAGGATAGGATAGGATTTCATGAAACCAAAAATATCACAAAAATAGAGGGCTAACAACCACTCATAACATAGTTGATTCTAGTAAAAAATTGATAAAAGTTTTTTCAAAACATAAATAAAAGAAACTACTAATTCACTTAGATGCCTAATCGAATTTGTTTCTCCCCAGATACTCAGCAAAAAAATTTCATACTTCCTGAAAAGAAAAAACAAATTTAATAAATTAGAAAATCATTCACAACCAATTTCTGTAGCCAGTCTTAGTTTAGCAATAAAATCAAATTCCAAACTGACTTATTTCGAAAATAGATAACATGCATAAAATAAGAGGAGAAACTTTTATACCATTTAGAAATTGACTAAAGATGGGTCGGGTAGCTCATAATTTACTATCGCCTTGACACTTGTTTCATTTTTTATTATTATGTTCCCTAATATTTTAATGCATTTGTATTTCCTCTCTGCGTGCACTTTGAGGTCGATATTTTCTTGTCTCAAGGATTCGTTCTGATCAGCAAGCGTTTTGATTCTGACCTGAAGAATGGGTATGTGTGTGTAATACCACTCGATCCAATGAAATAAAACATCACACTGTATATGAGGAATGGTAGGTCGATGGAGTGCACAGTCAAACATGGGTGTATCCACCTTATCTATTATCTGCTTCTGATCAGGCCTGATACCAAAGAAACCCTCCTTACCCTTGAGGCACGGTGGCAAATTTTTCATAAAATCGTAGGGTTCAGTGGGAGTAATGTCTTTCTTCCTATAACCCTGCAAATCTGGGTATTCAAGAATGCAAAACTCTTCAATCTCGAGGTTCGAACACTCGTCGATCTCGATCGGGTCGATCGAGCTCAGACGAGTGTTGGATCGATTCCTAAGCTTTCTCAAAATTTGGTGACCTGACCTTTTTATTTAAACCTTATATTTGTGCATTCCTTTGTTATCCCTTCACGAGGTTTTTCAACATCTGATTTAATACTAACAATCGGGATAGCTTCAATTTCAAGAACATAAGGATTAATAACCTTCAATTTAGCATTCCCTTGCTCAGAAAATCCTGTAGGTGAAGACTTACTCAGTATCCCGATGTCTAGAGGGTTTATGTTGGTAGAGTCTGGCGTATCAATTGAAAAATTGAACTGGTTTTTAGTCAAAGGCTCCTCTAGGCTAGGGTTTACTACAAGAACGGTCATGGAAAAACCATTCCTTACCAAAAACTTATCCTAGAAGTCACCTACAGTTGACAAGTGATAAATCAAAAGGATCTTAATCAATCCATGATGTAAAAGACTTGAATCAACACTCTGTCTCTTATATCTTTTGCACATTTTATAGAGACTTCTCAGCAGATAAAACGACATGCTTAATTCAAAACCAATGAAATGCATGAGTAATAAAATATGATAGAGGAAAACTAATCCATATTGACCCTCACAGGTCGTGAATTGTTTGAGAATCAACAACATGCTATGCCACCTAGGTTTAACTAGGGAAATGGGAATACCTTTTTCACAATAGTTGATTTTCGGGGACATCATGAAGAGGCTAAACAATACTCCTTCAATTCGTGAGTTTTTGAACCATTTCTTACTAGTGGATGGAATCCCTATGGATTCACTCACAAACCCCTCAGTTATCTCTAACTGTGTGTCCCCAATTTTCGCTCTGCAACCATTGAAAGTTTGCGCGAAATCCTACACCACCTGAATGTTATAGCCTTCGAATCTTTTCAGGAAGACATCCCAGCCTTGGATTTTTAAGTCCTTGATCGCATCATTGTGAGAGAGTAATTCCTGGCAGCCATTCAGATCCAAACGAATGACAAGAGCCATGGAAAATGCGACCAAAATGTAACAGAGATAACTCAAAATAGTTTTAGGTTTGAATAGTGGGATTGATAGGAAAAAAATCGAATGGATAATGGGGAAATGACCATCACAAAACCTGTGTGTTATCATATGAAAGGGGGGTGAATCAGTATCAAGTACAATTTAAAACCTTTTTCAACTTATACTTAAACCATTCAATTATATCCAATGAGAAATGAACAATAGTATAAGAGTTACACCAATACACCACAATACAC
>SNQJ01S0020136.1:87221-102522 GCA_010110895.2 Picea sitchensis | reverse complement strand
GATTTCAAATGAAATTTGTCCCACTTCATTTGGATTCTCTATGAAGAAGTTATGACTGTTTTACCCGGAACACCTATTTATTGACTAGCTTCAGGACTGGTCACAAACCCTATCTTCCACATAGTGTATCTCCATAATTATAGCGAATCAAGAGCTTCAATTTTTAACAAAGGTACCTTGATATGTCTTCTCAATACCATAGAAATTTCACCATTTGAATCGTTCTAGAAACAAAGTTATAGCAAAAGTGGTAAGATGACCTGAAAATAACATACCTTAGAACACATCACCAAAAGACTTCATCCTCCCTTGAAATCCGACCTTCTTTACTTATGATTTCCTCTAAAATTCGACTTATATCAAATGAATGTATAATGATGTGTATTTATACCATTTATGTCACTTCCTTTTAAAATTAGGGCCAACCTGACACTTTCTTATTTTGTAATTCCTTTCTTTAATTATCTTCAGGGCCTACATGTACTTCCTTCTTCAATTCACTTTGTCATCTTCAAAAATTCATTTCTCCTCAACCATGAGGATCCACATGACGTGCCACATACCACTGGAAACAAAATTATGTATACTATCCATCCATGGGTGTTGTATATGCATGTGCATTTTCCTTCATGTAGAAATACCTTCATCAATCTTGCGGTCCAAAACCCATGACTAGGGTTGACATCAATGACAACAACCAATCTTCCAATAGACGATGCACTGGAATCGACCATACAATTATGTACATTCCTATTAAAAATTTGAAAAGTTAACAAGAAAGGTGGGACATTTTTTCGAGTGTTAACAACAGAATTCTATTGATTTTTTACTGTTGTCCCTAAAACAGTTTTATTTACATTTGCTACAGTTTTTCCAGTTAAAACCTTTTTATTTGGAGGTTCAAATGTCGTTTTAGTTAGAATTTTCTGGGTTGTTTTTGAACCAATTTCTATTGTTTTCTTGCCGCTAGGATTATTGTTTTTTACTGTTTTCAGCGATACTTTGCATCATTTTCTGTAGAATAAGGGGATATTTCAACAACTCAAAAACAAAAATATTAGCCCTCGGTTTTTTTATATCTTCAATTAAATCGTATTCTAAAACAGGGGCTGCTAAACTTTGTTTAATTTCATCTTGCTTGGACTTTTTTGGAAGCACATTATTACTTGCTTCAGAAGAAGGTTTGTTCTCTGTTTTTCTTCTTGTGTTGTAGGGATGGATAGTTTCAAAATTTGCTTGGAAAATACTGTCAGAGAAGTGACTGAAGATATTGGGGGATGATTCTTCCTCTTCCAGTACTTCTTCCTCAGCTATGTCTTCAGAACTTTCAGGAGGGGCAGAAGCAGAATTATCATGTGGTTCTAGAATGGTTTGCAATGCGTACTACAAGATTTCGAAATTAAGACCTTCAGTGGTCGGGTTTGTCCGGTTGGGAGGAAAAGGTTTTCTGAATGGAGGTTTAAAGCTTCCTTTGCTTGAGGATGCCTCCTCGACTGATTTCTTCAAGTCCACGACCTGATTTGATAGTTTTTGGAAAGCTTTGTGCAAGCTTTCTAAGTCTAAAGTGTCAGGTTGAATTTTGGCTTGGGGAGGCCTAGTAAGGATTTCTATTTTCTTTTTAGAGGATGAAGTTGTTTCAACTTCACTATCGAGATTGTCTTTTAAGATTAATATATCCTTTTCAATTTGGCTTGCCTCCTCAAAGGCTCCTAACAAATTGTTCTTTTTAGACCTTTTGATCCATATGGCGATATTATTGGGCAAGGCTTTGGCATAATATGCGACGATTAGACTTTCCGTAGGCATTGAATCTGCAGGGATCTTATTCTTTAGGGTAAGGAATCTCTGGTTGAAATATTTTTCTTTTTCCTTAGGATTCATTTTTAAACTGGAGAGCTCCATAACCAATACTTCAAGAGATTTATCATCTCCAAACTTTTCTAAGAAACCATTTTCGAACTTCTCCCAAGAGATGATGGTCTGGGGTTGTTGGGAAAAATACCATGTGGAGGCATTGCCCTCAAAAGTATAAGGAAAGAGTCTGCATACTACATCTTCATGCTCTATGTTTCAGAGTCTAATGGCCAACATAAACTTTTTCATGTGATCCTCAACAGATTGTTTATAATCTGGATCAAATTTAGGCAACCATTTCTCCGGGTGTTTTGGTAATGGGAGCTGGGGTCCGGGTACATCCATGACATCTTGGTCGAGCCAAGTTCTGGCAAGATTGTTTTGGTTTGCCATGGGCGTTGGTGGTGTCTAAGGTTAAGATGATTCAGATGAGGAAATACCTTCATCATATGACTCTCCTCCTGAAGAGGACGGAGATGAACCAGGTGGCGAAGGTGGGATACTAGATCCACCAACTCCAAGAGTAGGTGTTTCGATAGGATTGGTGGTATTATCTCCAAAGGGATTTGAAAGTAGACCAGTGCCTTCAAGTTGTTCTCAGCTACGGGATAAGGCACTATGTGTCCTTATGAGTGACTAACGAACAATTTCTTGGACGTCGGCTCCTTGAGGGGATGGTGTTACTGGTTCAACAGGAATATCAGGATTATCGTTTGAGGTAGTTGTCGTTTCAAGTGTAATGTTGTTCTCTCAGTGACTACGCGTTACGACAGGGGAGCGGGTGTGTGGGGGAGGAGTTTGCGACCTCCACGTTCCATCAATTGGATTCAGGCCCTCCTTCTAGCGCCATTTGTTGATGGGAAAATTTGGCATGCAGTCAACTGAAAGAATAGATCTAGTCTGGGGTTTTCTAAATAACCCAAGCCGTTTGGTGTAACCTATTCTGACAGGTTTAATGGCTATGTTAGCCAATTAAGGTCTTAAAACAAAGAAAATAAATAAACTACTAATACTAAAACTATAATAATATATGAAATTTAATCTAAATATTTACAAGTTTTTCCAGAAATACAAATATGCGATTATAAACAAAATATTTACAAATTGCAAGTTTTCGGTGAATGCCTTGCAAAATCAATATTTGGTAATTGTTTTTGGAAGTAGATAAAGAAAACACATATTTTTTATATTTTATTTTTTATAATCTAAGATCTAAAAACTTAAAAAGATACTAATTAAAACATGACTTGAAACAAGGACAGCCTAATGGTCAAAGCCAATTTAAAATTTCTTGTTTCACTAATAGACAAACTAATAACATAAATTAAATGGAAATAAATCTGACCTGAAATTAGTTTTATAACACGTTTGTTCTTCTGTGCAATCCAGAACTCCAGTTGTCCTGCCTGTAAGAAAAATCTGTGACGGGTTTGTACCGATACCTCCTGAACAAACTCCAAGTTTTTATTGACAGCCAGCATATGAGAACAAAATAGTAGACATGTATGTATGATGGTCTTATGATTATGAATGATTACAGTAACATAAATCTTAATGTAAAACATTCATTTAATCAATCAACTTAAACATCATGCGTAAATCATGATATTAAAATCAATATAATGATCACAATGATAATTTGGGAAACAACAAATTATGAACAACATATAAAACATGAATAAAATGGAACATCATATGTCATTGAGACTAAAGCTATACAACACATTAATATTCCAAAATAAGAGGGACAAAACGAAAATGAGACAACATTGACATTGGTCTAAAGCCGAAACGTTATAAGTTGTTCCATTAAGTTTTGAAGATCATTTGTCCATAATCGGTTACAGGTCAAGATGTATCTTACTTACAAAATGAATAGTATTTAAAATGATTTGAAATCACATTTTCCTATCTCATAGGATAGGATAGGATTTCATGAAACCAAAAATATTACAAAAATAGAGGGCTAACAACCACTCATAAAAAAGTTGATTATAGTCAACAATCGATAAAAGTTTTTGCAAAACATAAATAAAAGAAACTACTAATTCACTTAGATGCCTAATCGAATTTGTTTCTCCCCATATACTCAACAACAAAATTTCATACTTCCTGAAAAGACAACAAATTTAATAAATTAGAAAATCATTCACAACCAATTTCTAATTTTTATTTACAGAGAGACTTGGCTACAGAATCGAAGATTCTGTAGCCAGTCTTGGTTTAGAAATAAAATCAAATTCCAAACCGACTTATTTCAAAAATAGATAACAGGCATAAAATAAGAGGAGAAAGTGTTATACCATTTAGAAATTGACTAAAGATGGGCCGGGTAGCTCATAATTTACTATCGCCTTGACACTTGTTGCATTTTTTATTATTGTGTTCCCTGACCTTTTAATGTGTTTGGATTTCCTCTTTGCGTTCACTTTGAGGTCGATATTTTCTTATCTCAAGGATTCATTCTGATCACTAATCGTTTTGATTCTAGCTTGAAGAATGGGTATGTCTATGTAATACCGCTCGATCCAATGAAAACAAACATCACATTGTATATGAGGAATGGTAGGTCGATGGAGTGAATGGTCAAACATTGGTGTATCCACCTTATTTATTATCTTCTTCTGATCAGGATTGATACCAGAGAAACTCTCCTTACCATTGAGGCACGGTGGAAAATTTGTCACAAAGTCATAGGGTTCAATGGGAGTAATGACTTTCTTCTAGTAACCCTGAAAATCTGGGTCTTCAAGAATGAGGAACTCTTCGATCTCGGGGTCCGAACACTCGTCGATCTCAATCGGGTCGATCGAGCTCAGACGAGTGTTGGATCGATTCCTAAGATTTCTCGAAATTTGGCAACCTGCCCTTTTGTTTTTGAACCCTATATCTGTGCATTCCTTTGTTATCCCTTTGCGAGGTTTTTCAACATTTGGGTTAATACTAACAATCGGGATAGCTTCAATTTCAGGAACACAAGGATTAATAACCTTCAATTTAGCATTCCCTTGATCAAAAAATCCTGCAGGTGAAGACTTACTCAGTATCTCGACGTCTAGAGGGTTTCTGTTGGTAGTGTCTGGCATATCAATTGAAAAATCGGACTGGTTTTTAATCAAAGGCTAGTCTAGGCTAGGGTTTACTACAGGAACAGTCATGGAAAAACCATTCCTTACCAAAAACTTATCCCAGAAGTCACCCACAGTTGACAAGTGATAAATCAAAAGGATCTTAATCAATCCGTGATGGAAAAGACTTGAATCAACACTCTGTCTCTTATATCTTTTGGACATTTTATAGAGACTTCTTAGCAGATAAAATGGAATGCTTAATTCAAAACCAATGAAATGCATGAGTAAGAAAATATGATAGAGGAAAACTAATCCATATTGACCCTCACAGGTCACGAATTTTTTTAGAATCAACAATAGGCTATGCCACCTAGGTTTAACCAGGGAAATGAGAATACCTTTTTTGCAACAGTTGATTTTTCGGGACGTCATGAAGAGGCTCCACGGTACTCCTTCAATTCGTGATTTTTTGAACCATTTCTCACCAGTGGATGGAAGCCCTATGGCTTCACTCACAAACCCCTCGGTTAGCTCTAACTGTGTGTCCCTAATTTTCGCTCTGCAACCATCGAAGGTCTGCGTGAAAGCCTACACCACCATAAGGTTATAGCCTTCAAATATTTTTAGGAAGACATCCCAAACTTGGCTTTTAAAGTCCTCGATCTTATCATAGTGAGAGAGTAATGCTTGGCAGCCATTCGACACCAAACGAACGACAATATCCATGGCAAATGCGACCAGAATGTAACATGGATAACTCAAAATAGTTTTAGGTTTGAATAGTGGGAGTGATAGGAAAAAAATCGAATGGATAATGGGGAAACGACCATCACAAAACCTGTGTGTTATCATATGGAAGGTAGTGGGAGAAAACACCGAGGGTTTGATCGTAGATT
The DNA here is from genome assembly GCA_010110895.2 of Picea sitchensis. Lineage (NCBI taxonomy): Eukaryota > Viridiplantae > Streptophyta > Pinopsida > Pinales > Pinaceae > Picea > Picea sitchensis. Next base: position 96,701 of record SNQJ01S0020136.1, on the reverse strand, counting down.
CTTTACCATTCCATGTAATGAGAACCAAACATACAAAGTATTGAAACCCTGTGAACGCAATGAATGGCTCGTTAATATGTTGTGCCAACAAGATGAGGTAAGGCCATGAGTAGAACAGGTGCGCATTGATTGTCATGACTACTAGCACGACTATTGAATTTTCAAGGGGTTTATCAAAAATATCAAAAGGCTCTTAATAAATTGAATACAAACCATCGAACCATACAATAACCATATTAAAAATCCAAAATATCGAAAATAGGTCATTCCAACATTGGGTTTCGATTTGATACAAGCATGATGACCTTTAAAAGAATGCCTTCTAAAGAAAATATAACACCAATCTAGGTTTTCATGTTTGATTCATGCTTTCAGTCATGAATCAAACATAAAACAAAACGAAAACGCAATAATAAAGAATTAATGAACATATTTGCTAATCCAGTAATCATCTCAAAACGATAACGTTCACAAGATTGAGGTGAAGGCAGCTACAAAAAATGAAATTTCTTGTTTAAATAGAAAAATTATGTAGGGTTGCAAACAGACTACCACGAACAACATTGATGCCTGGGGAAACAATCGACAGTCTGATCCACGCGCAAAGGTAGGGTATCTAGCCCGAAATCAACTTGAGAGGCTTCCACTCATCATTATGGGTATACCATTCAAGCGACCCCCATAATATGTGCAATCTCTACACAGAGACCAACAAAGCAGGGTGAGTAACTCTTTCGTTTTCAATGCGACCTCAGTTTTGACCCTTGTGTGAGAAGGGCTTCCCAGGACAAAATTTTGCAAATGGATTTGAACACTCCCTATCACAATATGTTATTGTGTGTTTTGTKCTTTGGAGAGTGTGTCTCATAGCCTATTCCRAATCTCTAGCCTAGCTAATGTTGGTGYAAAATATCCCTAGAAAATAAAAGTTACTAATTGAGTTTTAGATTTCACAATGTTTTTTAGAGGTTGTTGTTTACTCAAGAGGGAGACAKAAATGAAACCAATGTTGTGGAAGACCTTGACCCAATAATATGCAAATAGAGATGAATGATGCAAACTTTTCGTTCAATGAAATCTATCTTCGGTAGGGATAAGGTGTTTTTTCGGAATGATGTAAGCTACAAAATGTAATTTATTTTCCTTGAATGAACACAATTTCAAACAACCATCAATAATGAAATTTCTCAACTTTCTCTTCTTAAAAAAAAAATTGAATGCAAAAAACTTTCTTATGTATGATTACTTAAAATAATAAATGACTTTAAAGTCTTCCTTTCTAAAACCAAATCAGGGGTATAACTAAGAAAGGACAAGTAATAAAAGAAAAATTATACACTCAACAAGCACCCAAATCAAACTTTCAATGATGATAAAAGTAAAGATGATAGGAAAGTGTTTCACTAAATGCAAATGAAAAAGGAATTTCCAATCAACAAGCAATCTAGAAAATGTAATCAATACAAAAATTTAAATCCAATCAAAAGACTTTTAATCAACCAAGCACTCAAATGAAAAATTAGAGATTATATCCTTGTTGATAAAAATCAAAAGGTAAAACTAGAAAAATGACTAAGAAAGGTGTTCGATCTTCGAAAACCAATCAACAACAAGTTTCAAACTCATAAATTAGTCAAATAATGGCATTAAAAGTTCCTCCCAGCTGGTTAAAGAAAAACTGGGCATCAAAAGATGACAGGACCCAAATTTTTTTTTTTTACAGACGCCGCCACAACCTAGAATTAGGTTACAATGCATAAATCAAAGGTTTTCGCAGGCTAGCTGTGGGTAGATCGCGAAAAGTCCGCACTGGGATAAATAGTGAGGGTGCGGAAATCAAAGTTTCCACACGTTGTGTATGGGTACAGTGTGGAAGTGTTTGTAAAAAAAAGGAATTTAGAAAGAGGACAAAGGTCCTAAGTGAACTTTCAAATCGAGAGAGTCTGGATGGATGCCCCACAGACTCAGAGACTGAAATAAAGTGAAAACGGGTAGGCTAAAAGAAAATGGCCAACAAAAAACCACAAACAAGTTGTATCCCCAGTGGAGTCGCCAATTTTTTTTATTGGATAAATCGGTGAATGCAAACATAAAATAATCTCCCTAGATCCACTTGGATCTAGAACAAAACAAGACAGGACATGACGATTTCCCTAGGTTACAATCATTGAATTTACTACCAAAGAAGGAATGAATGACATACCTTTAGATATCGCTTCCTTATATCTTTGTTGTCCCTGCTTCGCTCTGATGCTCTTGTGAGATCAAATCTGCAATGACACAAACCAACCAAAGTGAAAGCAACAATAGTAGATTCAATGAAAACCTAAACATGTGATCAAGGATTCATGTAATAAAATGCTAATGATTTTACGGAAAATAAACATGTCACCGTATTATATTAAGTAAAAGTGAAAGATACAACCAAACTGCCTTGATGTCGCAAGTTCCCTTTCAGTGATCCTTTGTTCCAACACACACATACACTTGCTCCAAATTTGTATGAAGATGATCCACAAAATCTTGATGGACAAATGGAGACCTCAAGCATTAGTTGAAACATGATTCTTCACACAGTCTTCAGCTTATTCTTCTAGCAATTCCTTGCTCAATCTTACTTAACCTTTTCCATGAGAAACCTATCATTATATAGGAGAAGGAGAAGCGGTTAAAGAGATGAGGATGATCCCACCAAATCAGAGAAGTCAGTAGGATCACAATCATACAGACACCACCTCACATTCTAGAAGATCCTCCTTCTAGAACCTTTGTGAACTTCTTCCTTCTTTTAGTTTTCAAACGCCACCACACCCTGTCTATATAGCTGCCTACATAAACCCCGCGACCCAGGTATAGAGTAGCCTGCAAAAATCAAGCATTTTCGCATTGTGTACTACTCCTAGCCTGCAGACTCCTTCTAAAAACAAGCCTTGTAGAGGAAGAAAATAGTTATTTTTCTCATGCAAAAGATCCTTTTGAGAGCCTGAACACATGCTTGTACAATCATCATCAATGTGACCAAAATAATGTGTAACACTATCGATTTATATTGTTGTCACATTCATGTGTGAAGGATCACCGACTAGTATTGTCACCTAAATTCACGTGTGAAGGATCACCTGCTGCATGGAGTGCGTGAGACCTAGAGGGATAGTGCATGATACATATTGCATATAAATTGTGGACACGACCACTTGACTTCTGCAACTATGCCTATAGAAACTCTTTGGCACCAAAGGTATGGTCACATTAATTGTCATGATTTGTTGTTATTACAAAAACAAAGTATGGTTAAGGACTCCCTATGTTGAAGAATGAGTATGCTGCTTGTGAAGGTTGCGCATTAGAAAATATGCACATAGATGAATTCCCCTCTAATATTGATAGGAGAAAAATAGATCTATTAGAACTTGTGCACACTAATGTTTGTGGACCAATGCAGACAAGGTCACTAGGAGGTGCTTATTATTTCTTATTATTTATTGATGATTGCACAAGGTACACATGGGTGTATTTCCTTAGGAAAAAGAGTGATGTTTTTGAATACTTCAAGGAATTTAAAAACATGGTGGAGAAGCAAACATGAAAATCCATCGAAATCATCCACTCAAATCAAGGGGGAGAGTACATATTGGGGAACTTCATCAAGTATTGCAAAGATCATGGAATAATACATCAATTTACAATACCCCTCACTCCATAGTAGAACAGAGTTGCAGAAAGGAAAAAAAAAACTTTGGTGGAGTGTGCACTAAGTATGATGAACGGTAAGAATCTCTCAAATGATTTTTGGGCTGAGGCCATTAGCATTGTTGTTTATTTAAAGAATAGAATTCCAACAAGTTGTCTTGATCATAAAACTCCTTTCGAAGTCTTGTATGATTCTAAACCAACAGTGAATAATTTGAGGATATTTGGGTGTAAGGATTTTGCACATATTCCAAAGGAGAACAAGAAGAAGCTTGATGCTAAAGCTATCAAATGTATTTTTATAGGGTACTGTTCAAAATTTAAAGCATATAAATTGTTTGATCCATATACTCACAAAGTGTTTGCAAGTAGAGATGTAATTTTTCATGAACAAGCAGAATGAAACAATGAAGACAACAATCATAAAGGATGGCAGGTACTTCTTGAAGATGAGGAGGTCAAAGAAGAGAAGCAACAACATGAAAAGGCACCTAGTGACATGGATACATCCAGTAGTGAAGAAGAATATTCACAAAATGGATAAGAAGTCACCAATCAATTGAGAAGATATTCACGATAGGTTCGTCCACCCGAAAAGTATAAATATTATTCCGTAATGAGTAATATTTCAAATGTCATAGAACCATTGAGTTTTAATGAAGCTAATGAACATGAAGAGTGGAGAAAAGCAATGGAGGAAGAATATGACTCTATAATGAAAAAAAAAACTTGGGAATTGACTGAATTGCTTAAAGATAAAAAGCCCATAGGATGTAAATGGATATACAAACCTAAGTTCAAGGTAGATGGTAGTATAGATAAATATAAATCCAGATTGGTGGAAAAAGGGTATTCACAGAAAGAGGGCATTGATTATGCAGAAACATTTGCACCAGTAACTAAATTAAACACTATATGAATGTTAATTGCACTAGCTAAAAAATACCATTGGAAGCTTCACCAATTAGATGTAATGTCTGCTTTTCTGAATGGTGAGTTAAAGGAGGAGGTTTACCTTACTCAACCAGAGGGGTTTTTGAAAAGTGGTCTGGAACATTTAGTGTGTAAATTAAAGAAAGCATTGTATGGACTGAAACATGCACCTAGGTCATGGTATGAGAAGATAGATTCCTTCTTTCTTCAGCAGGGTTTTATGAGGAGAAAACGTGATTCAAATATGTATACCAAGTTTGATGAAAAGGGGCATGTTGTATTGATTTCCTTATATGTTGATCATTTAATTATTACAGGAAATTCAGAAAAATTGATTAGTGGAATTAAGAAGAAGATGTCAAAGGTATTTTAAATGAAATATCTTGGTGAGTTACATTACTGCCTAGGTCTTGAAGTTTGGAGAAATGTTGGTCAAACCTTTGAGTCTCAAGGTAAATATGTCAGAGAATTACTTAAGAAATTTAAAATGGATCAGTGTAAAGTTTCTTATGTTCCAATGCATCATAACACAAAAATTTACTGTGATGATGGTTTGAAGGAGGTAAATGATACAATGTATAGAAAGATGGTGGGAAGCTTGAACTATCTCACTACAACAAGACCTGACATATCATATTTTGTTAGTGTGTTAAGTCAGTTTATGGCTAAACCTATAGAAAGCCACTGGAATGCAATGAAAGGGGTACCCATGTATCTCAAAGGAATAATCGATTATGGTATTAAATATATCGATTCATTCGATGTTGAGCTAACAATTACTCAGATTCAGACTGGGCTGGCAATCTAGATGATCAGAGATCTACTATAGGTTATTCCTTTGGCATTGGATCCGAGATTGTTTCATGGAGCAGTAAGAAGCAACCTACTATATCTTTGTCATCCACTGAGGCATAATATAAAGCGTTGTCTGCAATAACTTGTGAAGTTGTTTGGTTGAGAAGACTACTTCAAGATGTTGGAGAAGAACAAAGGAAAGTTACAATAATCAAATGTGATAACCAGAGCTCAATCAAGTTGGAAAATAATCCAGTTTATCATTCAGGGACAAAGCATGTTGATACTCAGTTCTATTTTGTTCGAGAAAAAATGCAGTCTAATGACATTTCTTTAATGTATTGTAATACTAGTGAAAATGTTGTTGATATTTTCACTAAGCCTCTTGGGAAGATCAAATTTGAATTGTTTAGAGAGATGTTAGGTTTGGATGTCAATCATTTCTCCATTAAAGGGGAGACTTAGAATTAATGGAGATTAGTTGCGGTGATTATTTGAGGTTGGCTCCAACAGTTTCAAATCGTTTCAAATTGTATGGCATCATATATTTATATCTTGTAATTCTCATTTGATTAATTGAGCGAAGCATGGATTTTCTTCCTTGACCTCCAGGTGTTGTCTTGCCTAAGGAGTCGGTTTTCATCCTCTCATTTATTAAGTAATTTAACATTTCATCCTCTCATTTATTAAGTAATTTAACACCTAACTTAACTATAACTTTAAAATTAAGATAAATTTAAAGGTGGGATAATACTTTTTAATGACTAGGGTTTGTGTCTTTCAATTATAGTTTGTGGTGACTACGTTTTTTTTGCCAAATGTACTTTGTTTTAATCAAAATAGAATATCCAATATTGAAATGCTTAGAAGTCATGTCCAATGTATACATATTATGATACATATTACAAACTCATTCTCTAAGAAAAATATAAGGATTGAACTTATGACATTGACATATCATAACCCAAGTGCAAATATTAGAAATCCAAGCTTACCCATATTCTCCATCTCACCAAAGAAAACACTCACATTGTCTCCTGTAGTGCCAAAACCCATATGTGTGTGTGTTCTTCTCTATTATTATCGAGGAGAGTCATTATCATTATAAGCCGATACATTTTTACATCAAAGACAACTAAGTTACAACAAAAAATGTGACTAAGTCGTTATAACAAACATTTAAGTGTGAAATGACCCCATTGAAAATCAAACTTGAGTCATTATTATGAAAGCTACTTTAAATGACTAGCAAACCACAACTCCACACACACATATGTATGTATAAGTTACATAAACTATTTTTTTTCAAAATATTGAACTCACTGAGAAATAAACTTTAACCATTATTATGACAATGACTTGATGAACCATTAAACCACAACTTTAAAATTGATTTATATACACATATACATAAATTATTATTTTTTAAATATGATTCATACAAAATCAACTCATAATCAAACTTAATAAACTTTAACCATAACCATTATTGTGACAATAACTTGATAGACCACTAAACCACAACTTTAAAATTTATTTATATACACATTTACAAATTATTATTTTTTAAATATGATTTTTACCAAATCAACTCATAATCAAACTTTATTAATAATTCCTCACTTAACAAGTTATAAACCACAATCCCAATTCCATTTTTTCTAATTTACATTTTGATAATTGAATTTTTAATTTAATGAATGTAAGGCGTGTTCACCTTACTTTTAAGGTTTTATGGTACATGGACGGACATGGCAAGGGTATATAAGGGGAGGAGAGTAAATCCAAAAGTGTTTATCAGTTTAATGATAAAGTTAGTGTTACTTTTTATATAAGTATGTGAAACTGTTATAATTTAGAATTTGAATAGAATGCATATTTTTATTAGCTAAATAATAAAGTCAAATTCAAATTATTATGTTTAAGGGTTTTTTTCCTCAATAAATTAAAAAAAATCTTTTACATCAAAATTTAATATTTAACTTAATTTTAAATTTTTTAAAATTAAGATAAATTCAAAGGGCTTTGTGTAATTGGTCTATTTTTTTCCTTTTTGTTTGAATCCAACAACATAAATCCATATGAAATCACAATTTTATGTTGTTTAAATTGTATTTTTGAATGCTAAAATGAATTCAGCCCGTTGAAAAATCCATGGAGCACTTGGATTATATAGATTTAACCACTCAAATCTGCAAACCCTAAATTTTGGGCAAATATCCCTTAAAAATATGATCGAAAAAAGGCAAAAACATAGCACATTTAGACTACGACAATTCAAAGTCGTGACAATATTATACTTATTAAAAATTCAACATATCATTAATATAAATTGAACTTAAATAAAGAATATAACACTTCTACCGATCTCAATCATTCAATCTAGATCCAATTAATAATATTATACTTATTAGAAATTCCACATAACATTAATATAACTTGAACTTAATTAAAGAATATAAAACTTCTCCCCATCTCAATCATTCAATCCAGATGCAATTAACATATATATGTAAAACTATTCCAACTCATCTTCTCCCGATCTCAATCATTCAATCTAAATACAATTAATATATATATATATATAAAAGCTATTCCGGCTAAACCTAATTTTACTATAAAAAAATAAATCAAAATTTTTGAAGTGTAAAACCTCATTTTATTAAAACAAAAATCATCATGTTTAGGTTTAAACGAATATATTTCTACAAAACAGTTGAAAAGTGGTGAAGTTATCACCACTGATTCAAACCCAATCAAATATATTTCGAGATCAAATGGGATCCCGCCACTTCTTAATGCGTGATAATTACTCCTGTAATTAAACTTATATAAGCATAGTGTCACAAGGCTGTTCACCAATGACGAAAATGAGCTGGTCTCTTATCATAAAAAGGCCTTCAAAGCCTCATTGTAATCATCTTCTGGCGAATGAGCATAGCTGTCACATCTCTTCTCATACATAAAGCTACGACCATTCCAACGATTCTTGCACTTTGCATTTTTACATTCTCTTTACAATTCTTTCATTAATAGAAATCAAGTATTGTTGTATTTCTATGTTTATGGCAATTTTCATGAGTGCTTCATTATAAATACTCTGCTTTCATTTTGTTCTGAAAATAATCCGGATCAATTTTGGCACTAATTTTCAATGGTTTTTTTTCCCAAAGAAAAAAATTTATTATATTCATAGGAGGTGAATATACATGTTATAGTCTTTTTCATGATCGCTTATACACAAAAAAAAAATCAGGTTTTTTTGTTGCTTTCTACTATCAAAAGATTCTTTCTAACCTTTGTTTACAAAAAATAAAATTGTCTTAACACTCTCTCTATCCTTACTAGCTCATGTTCTATCTTCTATACATCTATGTAAATATAGAAATTAAAAGTGAAACTCCATGGCCTCACTTTCTTCACTGTCTATGAATTCATATAGACCGAAGGCCCCCTGGAGTAGGGACAAAGCTTCCTTGGATAATTCATTAGATTTCCCATTCAATTCTTGAGAGATGTGGCTAAAAGACAACCATTCGAAAAACTGGAATGCCATTTTGATGTCACGTAGAAAAAGGGCAAGCCTAACATCTGTCATAGAAGCTTTTTGGCGTGCCCAGTCAATTACCATCTATGAGTCACCCATGACTTGCAACTTGTTTATGTCCTTTTTTATAGATTCTTCCAACAACGTCCATAGTGCTATGACCTCTTAGATGTTGTTTGTACTAGTGTATATGGAATATCTAATATGCAAATAATGTTTGTGATCTACAAACGAAACTACACCCACTCTGCATATGGGGTGGGGGTGTCACTTGTTGGATTACTGAGAGGGGGGGTGAATCCGTAATAGAGAAATTGAATCCTTTTTAACCGTATAATCCAAGTTTTATATCAATGTAGCATTATCATCCAACAACTGTAGAGTAAATAAACAATGAACAAATGAAAAATCATACACATACACAGTACACCAATGTTTTATGTGGAAACCCAAAGTGGGAGAAAACCACATAATGATTTTTCTTATATGTCTTGAAGAATTGCATTCATTGGAAG
>SNQJ01S0020136.1:43562-77561 GCA_010110895.2 Picea sitchensis | reverse complement strand
TCAACTACTTGTCTCAACCATGTACCCAACATGTACCTCAACCAAAAGCCCTCATCAATTTCATCATCCAAATATGATTTGTAACTCTGTAATAGACCTGGTGTATATGATCACATACCTGCAAACCTTCCTTAACTTTAACACCAAGAGAATAACATTTTCATCAAACTTTACTTTAGTCTCACATGACTAGTTTTGGATTAGTCAACAAACCTAACTTGAAATAATCATAACTATGTACCTTGGATGGGAAGACTTTGGCCGATGATCCATGATTCTCATCCAATAGACTATAAAAGAAAGACATTAAACTCCCATAATCCTTTATGACAAACAAGCTAGAAGCTAGAAGAGTTGGGATGATTTAAAGACATAGTTCTAGCTTTGCCCCATAGATAAGATTATTCTAGAAAAATTTCAAGGCCTAATACTTGATAACGTCTGCTTTAAGACATGCCTTTAGGGCATTAGACACCAGGAAGGAATTGATATGGGATCATAAAAGAGGATTAGCGAAGTAGAAGTTGACCAATCCATACAAATGGTTTTCAAAAAGGGCCAGCCTTAAAGAAAAAAAAAAAGAAATCTTGGAGAACCAAATTAAAGGAAACACCTTGGCTATATAGATTGAAGTCCATGTGAAAGTGTCATCTTGAACCCCAAAAATCATGTTTAGGTTGGCCATTATTACATGGGGGATTACCCTTAGCGAAACACTTAAATACTTGGGATTTGCACCCAAATGTGTGTTTTGTGGCAAGAAAAAAACTCCAAAACATGTGTTTTGGTTCTAGAAATATGCTCAATCAACTTGGGATTGGGCATTCAAATTATGTCGTTCCTTGCTGCCAACCAATATTACCTAGAACGCCACCATGTTCGGGGATTCACTTTCTTGACCATTGAGTTTTACACAACATAACAATGGATTAGAGTTGATATTTTCTATAATATTTGGAAAACTAGAAATGAACATGTCTTTTTACCAAATCACAATGCAACACAAGGTTTACTTGCAGGAAGGCTCTTAGATAATATACACCCATTTTCTTTTGCAGAACCAACTACAAACTTGAAAAGTGGAGATGGAAATAGCCCACTTGTGAGATCCAATGATATCAGACCAGTGCACCATGTACCATAAGCAAGGTGTTTCCTAAAGGGCACTCTCTTGCATGTGCTTCTTAGTCCCAAGCCTCTAGTGGCCACTAACATCGACACATAGCTAGCTACATTGTAAGAGAGTTTTAAGAGGCAAAAAAGTTGGCCTCAAACAAGGAACTGAAAGGTCCCACGATTTAACAAGTTTCGTAATGTTTCTTTGGCTAAATTTGAATCAGGGAAAACTGAAGAACCCAAGTACGGTAACAATGAATGGGAACCCATCCCAATTGATCATGATCATGCAATTTAATCATAGGGGCATCCTCTTAAGGACAAATACCTTCCCATTGATATAAATGTAATGTTTGTAGTGTCATGATCTATTCACTCACTATGGCTAGTTGTCCTACTGTTTATGTAAAATTGCTTCTTGTCTTGGGCAATGGAGTACTTTATGATAATTTAATTTTAAGTGGCCATGTGTGGATATTTTTTAATGACTAGGGTTTGTGTCTTTCAATTATAGTTTGTGGTTGCTACTATGCAACACTTTGTTTCCAAATGTACTTTTTTATATCAAAATAGAATATGAAGCTTATATAATTAAAAAACTTGAAATACTAAGAAGTCATGTCCAATGAACACATATTATGATGCATATTACAAACCCATCCTCTGAGAAAAATACAAGGATTGAACTTATGACATTGACATATCATAACCCACATGTAAATATTAGAAATCCAAGCTTACCCATATTCTCTGCCTCACCGAAGAAAACACTCACATTGTCTCATGTAGTGACAAAACCCAATGTTCTTAGCTATCATTATCGAGGAGAGGCATTGCCATTATAAGACAATACATTTTTACATCAACGACAACTAAGTCACTACAAAAAATGCGACTAAGTTGTTATAACAAACATTTAAGTGTGAAGTGAGCCCATTGAGAATCAAACTTGAGTCATTATTATGATAACTAATTCAAATGGCCACCAAACCACAACTCCACACACACATATGTATGCATGTATAAGTTACATAAACTGTTTTTTTCAAAATATTAAACCCACTAAGAAATAAACTTTAACCATTATTAACCATTATTATGACAACGACTAAGAAGTGAACTTTAACCATTATTATGACAACGACTTGATTGGCCACTAAACCAAAACTTTAAATTTTATTTATATACACACATATCCATAAATTATTTTTTTCAAAATATGGTTCATCCAATATAAACTCATAATCAAACCTTATTAATGATATAGTAAATTTCCCACTTAACAAGTACTAAACCATAACCCAATTCCCTTTTTCTTTTAATTTAATTACATTTTGTTGAAATAATTTTAATTTTTAATAAAAGTAGACTATGTTTCCGTTACAAAGCTTTAAGGTTTTATAGCACATGGTAAGGGTATATATAAGGGGAGGAGAGTAAATCCAAAAGTGTTTAATCATAAAGTTATGAATCACCTTATATATAATGATATAGTAAATTTCCCACTTAACAAGTACTAAACATCAACCCAATTCCCTTTTTCTTTTGATTTAATTACATTTTGTTGAAATAATTTTGATTTTTAATAAAAGTAGACTATGTTTACGTTACAAAGCTTTAAAGTTTTATAGCACATGGCAAGGGTATATATAAGGGGAGGAGAGTAAATCCAAAAGTGTTTAATCATAAAGTTATGAGTCACCTTATATATTTTATATAAGTATGTGAACTTGTCATAAGTTTGAATTTGAAAGGATAGATAATGTATATTTTTATAAACTAAGTAATGAAGTTAAATTATTATGTTCAGTTTTTTTTTTTTCATAAATAAAAAAAAAGGTWTTTTTATCAAAATTTAAGAGTTAATTATAATTTTAAAATTAAGATAAATTCAAAGCCGATATAATCTTTTTTAATAATTAAGGTTTGTGTTTTTCAATTATAGTTTGTGGTGGCTACGTTTTTTTGCCAAATGTACTTTTTTTGTATCAAAATAGAATATCCAATACTAAATAATGAGAAGTCATGTCCAATGTACACATATTATGACGCATATTATAAACCCATGAATCTCTAAGAAAATTATAAGGATTGAACTTATGACATTGAAATATCATAACCCAAGTGCAAATATTAGAAATACAAGCTTACCCATATTCTCCATCTCACCAAAAAAACACTCGCATTGTCTCATGTAGTTCCAAAACTGATGTGTATGTGTGTGTGTTCTTCTCTATTATTATCAAGAAGAGGAATTTTCATTATAAGGCAATACATTTTTACATCAAATACAACTAAGTTACAACAAAAAATGTGACCAAATCTTTATAACAAACATTTAAGTGTGAAGTGAGCCCATTGAGAATCAAACTTGAGTCATTATTATGATAGCTACTTTAAATGACTACCAAACCACAACTCCACACACACATATGCATATATAAGTTACATAAACTATTTTTTTCAAAATATTGAGCTCACTAAGAAATAAACTTTAACCATTATTATGACAATGACTTGATGGACCACTAAATCACAACTTTAAAATTTATTTATATACACATATATATAAATTATTTTTTTAAAGATATAATTCATACAAAATCAACTCATAATCAAACTTTATTAATGATATAGTAAATTCCTCACTTAACAAGTATATAGGATCTAGGCATTGCCATTATAAGTAAATACTTTTTTACATAACAAAAAATGTGACCAAGTCTTTATAACAAACATTTAAGTGTGAAGTGAGCCTATTGAGAATCAAAATTGAGTCATTATTATGATAGCTACTTTAAATGACCATCAAACCACAATTCCACACACATATGCATATATATGTTACATAAACTATTTTTTTTCAAAATATTGAACTCATTAAGAAATAAACTTTAACCATTATTATTATGACAATGACTTGATGGACCACTAAACCACAACTTTAAAATTTATTTATATACACACATACATAATTTTTTTTTTAAGATATGATTCATACAAAATCAACTCATAATCAAACTTTATTAATGATATAGTAAATTCCTCACTTAACAAGTACTAAACCACAACCCCAATTCTATTTTTTCTTTTAATTTAATTAATTTTGTTGAAAAAAAWTTGAATTTTAATGAAAGTAGACAGTGTTTATGTTACAAAATTTTAACGTTTTATAGGACATGGCAAGGGTATATATAAGGGAGGAGAGTAAATCCAAAAGTGTTTAATCATAAATTTATGCATTACCTTTTATATAAGTATGTGTATTTGTCATAAGTTTGAATTTGAAGGGATAGATAATGTATATCTTTATAAACTAAGTAATGAAGTGAAATTATTATCTTAAGGGTTTTTTTATGGTTGCATAAACAAAAGAAAGTTTTTTACATCAAAATTTAACATCTAACTTAACCATAACCTTAAAATTAAGATAAATTTAAAGTTGGGATAATATTTTTTAATGACTAGGGTTTGTGTCTTTCACTTATAGTTTGTGATGGTTATTTTTTTTTTTTTGCCAAATGTATTTTTTTTTTAATCAAAATAGAATATCCAATATTGAAATACTCAGAAGTCATGTCCAATATACACATATTATGATACATATTACAAACTCATTCTCTAAGAAAAATATAAGGATTGAACTTATGACATTGAAATATCATAACCCAAGTGCAAATATTAGAAATCTAAGCTTACCCATATTCTCCAACTCACCAAAGAAAACACTCACATTGTCTCATGTAGTGCCAAAACCCATGTGTATGTGTGTTCTTCTCTATTATTATCAAGGAGAGACATTGTCATTATAAGCCAATACATTTTTATATCAAAGACAACTAAGTTACAACAAAAAAAATGTGACTAAATAGTTATAACAAACATTTAAGTGTGAAGTGAGCCCATTGAAAATCAAACTTGAGTCATTATTATGATAGCTACTTTAAATGACCACCAAACCACAACTTCATACATACATATGTATGTATAAGCTACATAAACTATTTTTTTTTCAAAATATTGAGTTCAAAATAAACTTTAACCATTATTATGACAATGACTTGATGGACCACTAAACCACAACTTCAAAATTTATTTATATACACATATATATAATTTTTTATTTTTTTTAAATATGATTCATACAAAATCAACTCATAATCAAATTTAATAAACTTTAACAATTATTATGACAATGACTTGATAGATCACTAAACCACAACTTTAAAATTTATTTATATACACATATACATAAATAATTTTTTTAAAGATATGATTTATACAAAATCAACTCATAATCAAACTTTATTAATAATATAATAAATTCCTCACTTCACACGTACTAAACCACAACCCCAATTCCATTTTGTTGAATGAATGTAAACTGTGTTCACCTTACCTTACAAAGATTTAAGGTTTTATAGGACATGGACGGACATGGGAAGAGTATATATATAAGGGGAGGAGAGTAAATTCAAAAGTGTTTAATTAACTTTTATATAAAATTAGTGTTAATGTTTATATAAGTATGTGAAATTGTTATAATGGGTATATATAAAGGGAGGAGAGTAAATTCAAAAGTGTTTAATTACTTTTTATATAAAATTAGTGTTACTTTTTATATAAGTATGTGAAATTGTTATAATTTCCAATTTGAAGGGATAAAGAATATATTTTTATCAACTTAATAATAAAGTTAAATTATTATGTCTAAGGTTTTTTTGGTAAATTAAAAAAAAAATTACATCGAAATTTAACATTTAATTTAATTATAATATTAAAATTAAGATAAATAAAAATGGATTCAGCTTATTTGGAGCACTTGGATTATATAGATTTAACCACTTAAATCTGCAGACCCAAAAATATCTAACTGAATTTTGGACAAATATCCCCCAAAAATATGACCAAAAAAAGACAAAAACTTAACACATTTAAACTACAACAATTCAAAATCTTAACAATATTATACTTATTAAAAATTCAACATATCATTAATGTAAGTTGAACTTAAATAAAGAATATAACACTTCTACAAATCTCGATCATTCAATCTAGATTCAATTAACAATATTATACTTATTAAAAATTCAACATATCATTAATATAAATTGAACTTAATTAAAAAATATAACACTTCTTCCATCTCAATCATTCAATCCAGATACAATTAACATAGATATATGTAAAAGCTATTACAGCTCAACTTCTTCCGATCTCAATCATTCAATCTAGATACAATTAACATATATATAAAAATAAAAGAAAGCTATTCCAACTAAACCTAATTTTACTATAAAAAAATAAATCAAAATTTTTGAAGTGTAAAACCTCATTTTACTAAACACAGAAATCATCATTTTTAGGTTTAAACGAATATATTTCTACAAAAACAGTTGAAAAGTGGCGAAGTTATCGCCACTGATTCAAACCCAATCAAATATCTTTCGAGATCAAATGGGATCCCACCACTTCTTAATGCGTGATAATTACTCCTGTAATTAAACTTATATAAGCATAGCGTCACAAGCCCGTTCACCAATGGCGAAAACGAACCGGTCTCTTTTGAAAAAAAAAACGTAATTTGCGTTAAGTAAAGCTTCCAGAAAATCTGGTTGGTCACATTTCAATCGCAAAGTCGGTGTTAATTGCTTAGATTCAAAGAAGCCTTTGTCGTTGATGTTTCAACACTGCAGTAGTTTTCAATTTCGGAAAAAAAACTAGTTGATTCCATGTTTATTTTCCAATTTTGGAAAATGTTTGTTGAATCTGTGAACAATGAACCTCAATTTATCCATTCCACTCCACTCGGAGGAAACGACTCCAACGTGCAATAACAGAGAGCACAGTGGCTGCGCACTTTGATATTGCTATCACATTTTCTGCCCTTTTCTCTGAATCCAAGGAGCTCCCGACGCGTACGCATCCTTCCGGACGCGTCTTTTTCTACCAACATCCACTGACTTTCAATAAAAGAGGAATAACGTCAGGGAAATGGCAGAAATATTGAATGAAAGAGCCGTGGATCTCACGTCAAGAAGAAGAGCAGCGCAAGTCTACGCAACCCTATGATGCCACGGAAAATCCGCAAAGACAAGACAGAATTAATAAGACCGCTTATAAGAGGATCCAGAGAGTTTTAAGGAACAACAGACAGGGTGCAAAGGCTTGATAGATAATCCCGATCATGGGTATTACACAGACGATTTTTATCGTTTTTCTTGTATTGTTGGGTTGCTCTCTGTGTCATTGTATTCAGTCACGCTTTCAAAGAAGCGTTGAGAACGTAGATTTTACATATTGATACAGATGGGATCATCATCCGCCAGGCAGGCGAATTTCAACATTTTCCAGAACGTTATTCTGCTGATTCTGTCCATGGCAGGCAATATTGAAGTGTTGTTGCTCAGATCATATGAGATGATGAAGCTGCCATCAGGGAGCTTCAGAAAGAAGAAAGTGTCTCTGGTTAATATTGACCAGATTTGGTTACTAATTTTAATGTAATTTGATCTGTATTAATGTTATATAATACAGGGACAGACAGGGTCTCTTCCCTCTAAATCATAATATAGATACAGCTTTGTAACTATTCAAGTGCCTTGGCTAATAATAGAGTTGAATTCGTTAAATTTTCAATTTTGATGGACCAATGGTGATCTGGTTTTTGGGCATCTGTTAAATGTTGTGTGTTTTATTTAGAATGTTTGATAAATTTGTAAATTTATCCAGTTTAATGATTAAATATATGATTATGATTATAAGGGTGAATATATATTGGAGAGTCAAAATGCTTATTGTATAATTAAGAATTAATTCTTATCAACTCTGTTGTGAAATTGGGCGTTGGAAAAGACCAAAAAAAGCTTGGGAAGAAAGGGTGTGTTCTGCACCTCCTAAAAAGTGGAAACAGAAAAACATTTCATTTTAAAGTGTGAAGTCTTCAAAGACAGTAGGGATAACTATAAAAATATATTGACAGCTAGCTCTTGGAATAACTTATTCAACGAGGAAACAGTGGAGAAATTGGAGAAGCTCATCGTCAAATTAAACAGGAAAAGAGTTGAATTACAGAAATCTGTGTGAGACGGTCTCTCCCATAGACTATTAAATACAGGATTATATCTACTCAACAGATCTCCAAATCTTGTAATTTAAAACTGAGAATTGATGTATCCAAGCTTTAAACGCAGTTAATGTCATTGGTTCAATGTAAAGAACGAATTCCGCTGAGGAATTTCGGCGGAATTAACCAGATAAATTGGAAATGATAACGAATCTGGAAATTATAATTTGGTTTTAAAGCAAGAACACAGAGATGTTTCGTAAATTATATTTCAATTACAGTATGGCAGCCATTGACAGAAGGGTAAAACTTAGGATGATGGCGATAGGGTAAACAGAAGAGTTGAGATAAAGTTGGGTGAAGATAAGGCTTGAGATTGACATCAGAGGCATTTGTGTGAAGAAAAAATGGTGCAGAAAATTCCAGACGTACTGATACAAACTTTGGTAAAAGCACCGAGATATTTGGCACCGAAAGCACGCATACCAAATTCCTGCACAACCTCATACGAAAGTAGTGCATATCCATATGGCCGCCCATATCCATGAGTGGGGAATCTGGGGATTACAAGTTTGCTTTTACCAAGAGGGTCCCATGAAGATCATGCGCTCTGAAATTGAGGTGGTCTGTCAAAATATTAGATTGAGTGAAATGTTTTTGGATATAATGATGCAATTCCATTTAATAATATATAATATTCTTTTTAAATAAAGGTAAAATCTATCCCATGCTTACGATTTATTCTAGAATATTGAAAATTATATCTTTAAATAAAAAAAACAAATTAAAACTTTGAAAACAATTGTATTTTAAAGAGGCCCAAATATCTATATTTTGTAGTACATTTGTACATTAAAAAATGATTGTATTTTTTTTTTATTATATTTTAATGAATATGATATTTTAATGAAGCCCAAATATATATATTTTGTAGTACATTTGTACACATTGTATTTTTTTATTACATTTTAAAGAATATGATATTTTAATGTTTTTTAAGTTAGTTGAAATTTTCAAATTTATATTATTAGTTAAAATTTTTAGTTAATTACTTGTTAGATTGCAAGGTAGAGTGTTTTTCATATTTATCTCCAGTAGTAGTATGGCCACTAAAAACAACATAAACGATAATTTGACAAAATCAGAAGGGGAAGTCTAGTTCCCATCTATAGAGCTATGAAGAGAGAATATGTGTGGCTAACCAAGAGAGAATATGTGTTGTTAACCTAAGGGTGCATGTGCCTATCTCTCTTATTGTTGAATGTTTTCTTTTTTTTCAAGATCTTTATCGATCGAGATAGGGTTGGAAGGGTACCTTCAAACTCGTGAGTAGTGGTTTTTATGGGGTTATGCTTGACATCCTCTAAGTTTGTCAATGTCGTAAACTATTTTGTAAATTGGTTCAATTTTTTTATTCATTAAGTCCAATATATGGAGAATTACTTGTTTTTGTTGACCCTTCTCCTCTACTACATGTTCTATGAAATATGTGTTTAGTATATATTGGTGTATATGCCTTGGTTTGCAAGGGATAGCTCGACGCGGTACCTAGTCTCTTCTTCTTCCTACACTTTTAGATCATACGTGTTTTGGGGCTTTTAAGTCTCAGGGCTACGGATTTTGTGTTGTCCTTAATGGGATGAGAAATTTCATTAGCACTCTAGAGTAGGGGAGAGCTTCAGGACTAGTTTGTAGATTGGGGCATTTGTTCAAGGTGGTCGTTGGTGGGGAATTGATGGTCGAGAAGGATTTGGAAAAATCTCATCAGTTGTCTGCATTTGGTAGTGTTTTCCAAGATGGCCAATGGATATGGTAAGTGGGGGAGGGAGAGAAGACAAAGGTCAAAGAGGAATGATAAGGCTTCATTCTCCCAAGGACCAGTAGCCCCCACCAGAGCAACTCAAGAAGCATGGAAATCAGGGCATCATTTCTAGGAGCACTGCTCAGAAACAACAAAGAAGGAAGTAGAGGAGGTGTAGGATTGGGTAATGGATCCAGTGTACTCCAGGTCACACGACACAAAGTACTTCAAAATTGCAGAAACATATTAGATAGTTAAGGCCATAGTGGGCCAAGCTCTAGAGAAAGACCATGGAGGAGAGGAGGGATACCCTACATTCCATACACATCTTCGAAGGGAGGTTTGAATTGCTATGTGAGTTGCAGTTTGGCATTAGATTCAAAGTGTCTCCAACTAGCGATCAAGGGACTCAATAGAAGCAGGAAGGTGGAACATCTAGTTCTACAAGAATCAAGGATAACCCAATCGACTTGGACTCTAACTCTCTAGCCCTAATAAAAATTTAGGAAGAAGCGACGGAAGAGAAACTGATTGATGACTAGTTTGGAACAATTTTTTATGCTTTGTTTTTGTGGATATATGAACACTATTAGATTCATAGGGCATGTTTCTGTCAAAAACCATGATAGGCTGGCAATTTGTATGGTTTTAGTTATTAGTATCTATATGACTCAGACAATTGGTAAATTTTGGTATGAAAAAWTGTTTGAATATCATCAGATAAGGGATTTGGTTTCCATAATGGCATATCCCCTTGAATTTTGATATAACTCTCTTCTATATAATAGAAAATACCTAAAACCTTTTTAGCCTCAAAAAAAAGAAAAAAAATAATAATTTTAATCAAATTAAATTTAAAATAATAATAATAATAATAATTTGTTTCTTTTAGTATTTTGTTTTTATAATTGAAAAGTTCTAAAATTAGCTYTCTTAATTTTATTTGTTTTGATAAGTTAATAAGTTATGAAGTATTGTAATGTAAAATATATTTTGAAATTGAGATAGTGTTTTAGGATTTGTCTAATGTTGAACTTCACCATGAAGCTCATGAGAGTTTGTTCTTATTATAGTGATGTTGCACCTTGGCCTTCTCTTATATTATCCAATAGTTTAGATTTAGCAACTTTATGCCACCCTTTCTTAAGTGTTAAATGAGTGTGATAGGTATTTGAAGCAAATGCTAATAAGCATCTTATCTTGCAAATTAGTGTACTCTGGATTTGAACTTATGACCTCTTATGAGGAAACACATGTTCTTAACCATTAGCCCCACTTAGATTGTATAAAAAAACACATTACCACAAACTAATTTTCTTTATTCATATGAAATAGGAAGTTTTCAAAAGAAAAATATATCTATATTATTTTATGTATATCTAATTTATTTTAATAAACATAATCATTTTATTCACAAATCATAATTTATACATTTATATAAGTGTGATTGGCCTTATTTTTTCTCTACTAAGATGGTATGGATAAAGTTTTAGAATAGTTACTCTATTATCTTATACTTACCATACTTAGTTTTGCTTAGTCTCAAGGATTAACTTGATTGGTAAGACGTTTGGTAAGACGTTTTTGTGTGAAGTTAAAAAAAAGACAAGGGAGATTTTCCCAAGTTTTTTTTTAAATGTTAAGTTTTGTAGCTCTTCTATTTATATTAATAGAGTATAGAAGTTTTTCATGAAGATATTTATTCTTTGTTAGATTTCTTATTAATATATTAATAGAGTACATTAATACAAAAATCTTGTAAGGAAACTCATTAAATGTTTGTTAATTGGGTTTGGCTAGAGTGGTTGGGAGGAATGATTGTTATCCTCCCCACCTAGATTCAACTCCCTCAAGTGACATGTTGAGCTCTTGACAAGTATATCATTGTAATGAATTTGATCCTTATTGTTGGCCAACCTTGTGCCCTGAAGATTCTAGGGTTTACCCTGAGTACCGTCCTCAAAATGAGGGGAAGTACTCGAGGGTTTTCCCTGAGATTTATAACTTGGAAAAAAAAAACCATTAAATGTTTCTCGATATTCATGGATGAAAATCCTAAATAAACCTATCAAAGTAAACTAGTGTGACATCAGTGGACACATAACTAGCTAAATAACCAACAATATCAATAACAACTTATTAAACTAACCTCTTAAATTTTAAATATTAGACTTGACAAAAAAAAATTGTAAGCAAGGTCTATTTATATACTATGGTACAAAAAATTACAGTCAAGACTCTTTGAGCCTACCAAAAAGGAAACTAGGCTAGAGAATTTTAGAACAATCTACAAAGTTCATCACATTGTCTAACACTATAAAGATATCTACTGTGGGTAATCAAAGTTGCATATAAACTATTTCTATAGTTTGTGGACAGTAAAACTAAAGGTTTACTAGCCCATGGAAAGAAGACTAAACTTGACAACAACATAAGAGACTATAAATGAACATCCGTAAAGAAACATGTCATTCTTGGTTTGGAGGACTAGGTCCCTCAGTGTCAGCATGAAACTGGAATGCATGGCTTGTGTCCTTATCTACATCTGAGTCAGTCTCTACATAAATAAGGACTGTATTTGCAGATGTTCCTTGAGAATTCCATGTGCCTCTAGTGTTTCCAATCTATTTGTCCACCACCATGATCTTGATGCCAAACACCAATATGCCAAACACCTCAAATTTGGATTGAAATAACATAAAGGGCTCTAGTATTTCCTTATATACCTAGGTAATGAGCGCTTTTGTGAGCCAATATTGCTCAATTGCCATGAAAACCTTAGTATACTTGCTTCTTGAGAATCCATGGTAAGAGAACTAACCATCAAATTCATTTTCTATATGCTCTTATACCACCCTCTTTATTTTTTCGACTCACTTGGTGGCGTCTACCTCCTCTTTCATCTCTATTGAGAACAATAATTCATAGGTCGTCTTGGATATTATTGACACCCACTCAACTCTAGTCATGGGGGGATTGGTTTTCATCCCACACTTCAACTAGAATTGTTTTTGTATTGTCTTCTATGTCCCTGTGCACTTGATTCTGTAGAATATGCCATGTATCTCAAACTATCCCTCATCAAATAAATGTATGTTCCATGTGGCTTACTTGGTGATCTGGAGCCTCCACCCCCACATAGAGAATCCCTTGAGTCCCGAGTATCACTACCACAAATGTTCCCAGCCACACCACCACTTGTAGAATCAGATTACCAAATAAGTCTCCAGGAAAACCAACCTACCTGCCAACCAAACCAACCAACCAACCTTCAAGAGTCCACGTCTCAGCTGATCCACATCAGAGCACTAACCCCACCTCTAACAAACTAAAACCCCCACTAGAAGCCTCAAATTTGACACCCTCGAGTTCTGGAGCAATTACACTCATATTATATATAGTAGACTAGCCATCCTAACTCTAGGATCTGATTGGGAGAATATTTAGCTTATGGTTTGTATCTTCCCTAAAAAACACTCCTTCATCCTTGTTGGAACCTCCGCACCCACATTGTTGTATTATTACCCGCAATTCCATCGCTTCCGGTTCATAATTACCAAGCCTACGCATTAGACAAACCATAATCTTCCTCTCCAACTTTTTGTTCATGCATTGTCATACCAATGTCCCTCGCACTCAGAACTATTATGTGCCTTAGTACCTTTGTCCTTGACCTATCACATCAAATTTATGCATAGAAAGCCACTTGGAACTCATATAACACCCATCCAAATAATTATAACCTAACAATTACTTAAATTGTTTCTATTATATAATAATAATAATAATCCATTTTTAAGGTCACGGCCAAGACATACACCTAATTGGTGTATGAGACCCCCTTATTTATGGGAGAAAGGACCCCCTCCGCCCAATGATTTGACTGGTAAAGTCTACAAAGGTATACATACCCTACCCCCCTCTGGATTTGAACTTGTGACCTCTTAAGATGAAACACATGTTCTTAACCATTAGACCCACTCAGGATGTATATAACACATTTACATAATATATAACACATTTATATAATATACATTTTACTCACTTACATGATATATGTAAATTGTGCCATATCGATTATTATATTGATTTGTTTCTTATGCATAGTTAAATTATGGAGCACATTTTTCTTCGCTCCACACAATTTTGCAATACAACACCTTCCCATGATAAATTAATGCAACTTTCGTACTTATCAACCCTATCTATTTAGTGAGGTTTCACAACTTTGGGTTGCAGTTATTTTGTCATATAAGTTTCACAACTTTGGGTTGCAGTTATTTTGTCATATAAGTTTTGTAGTGGAGTGTTTTGATATTTGGCACAAAGTTTTTGAACATGGTCACAAATCCCAATTGAAGCACTATCATAATTACACTATTAATATTAATGTGTAATAAATATATAATATTTATTATGGAAAATTTTAGTTATCTAAAATTAAATTAATATAAAGTATACAAATTTTGATGAATTTTACTAATTGTAAAATGTTCGGTGATATTTGAAAAACATTCAAATTAAAAAAAAATAGTCATTTTAAAATAAAATAATGTTATCTTATAGAATTTGGACTAGTAAGTATTATAAAAAATGGAAATCAGTAAATCTTGTTTTGGAAAAAAAAAATG
This sequence comes from Picea sitchensis, assembly GCA_010110895.2. NCBI lineage: Eukaryota > Viridiplantae > Streptophyta > Pinopsida > Pinales > Pinaceae > Picea > Picea sitchensis. The sequence continues at coordinate 62,947 of SNQJ01S0020136.1, read as the reverse complement.
GAATTTGACCCAAAAAAAAAAAAAATGGAATTTGACCCAACAACAACAAATGAAATTGACACAAGTATTTAAATATTGACGCTCTTTAGTGGAATGTGTTTACAAATTATAACATTCATACAGTAAGTGTTGGTGATTTTTTATCTAGGTGGATATTGGTGGCCACCCACCTGTTCCAATTGGCTTCTCTTGTTAGTTTTTAATTCAACGCAATCTTCTGTACTTCTTTGTAATTGTGGGTTCTACATTTCCGGGGTTGTATGAATCCCTACACATCTTTCAGGTGGATATTGGTGGCCTCCCACCTAATCCAACTAGCTTATTTTGTATGTTTTCATGTCAACACATCTTGTTGTACTTCTAGGGCTGTTTTGGGGCCCTAAACAAAGTTTTTTTGACTTGCCATAATCAAACTGTAGATAGAGTCAGAGTCTGATGGCATAATGCATAGTTCTCGAAAAGATCTTTCCAATGGGCTATCACGCGCCTAAAATGAATATCATATGCAAACGTTACGACCCTAAGAAGTTAATGTACTAACTTACCCAAACAGGGTCCACATGACTTTTGGCGTTTCACCTCCTAGGGTTAGGTTTTTAGATGTCTAGGGTTTTGGAATTCATTTTTATCATAAAAATTACTTCAGAGCCTCATTGTAATCATCTTCTGGTGAATGAGCATAGCCATCACATCTCTTCTCAAAGATAAAGCTGCCACCATTCCGATGAGTCTTGCACTCTGTATTTTTACAGTCTCTTTACAATTCTTTCATTAATAGAAATAAAGTATTGTTGTGTTTGTCTGTTTCTGGAAATTTTCATGAGTACTTCATTATAATTACTCTGCTTTCATTTCGTTCTGAAAATAATCTGGATCAGTGGTATCAGAGCATGTTGCTCTTGATCGTTTGTTTTCGTGCATGTCCCCGACAAGGTCCGAGTATAGCCAGTTGGGTCTCGAGCTTGTCTCTCTTGAGGAAAATCACTCTCGCACGCCAAAAAAACCCTCGATGGCGGAAAAAAATAAAAACGACGGAGCATAAGATTCTATTAACATGTTTCTTGAATAAGCTCTCGCATGACAAAGTGACGAAATGGTGGAGAATTTTGCACAGATCCTTCAACACATGCCGATAGCAATAGGTGCATATTCATCAAGCAACCATTTTGGAGGAATCTCTCCCTTCAAGGTACAAGTTACTTTTGATATTCCCATATTTGAAGGTCAGATAGATGCGGATGCCCTAGAAAAATGGTTAAAGCTATTGAAAGTTACTTCTCTGTTCAAAAATTTTTCGACAGGGAAAATATCACCTTCGCACTCCTCAAGGCTCTCCCCCATGTCAAACATTGGTGGGAAACTTATTGGGAGAAAATTTCCATAGAGGAATTTGGAATATATGGGGCCGAGCCCACTTGGGATTTTTTGTGGATACAGTCAAAGAACAATACTATCATGTTGATAACTATGAAGACTAGTACATGAGATGGACCACACTGGAGCAAGAGAAGAGACAAACAATGTCAGAGTTCATAGATACTTTCCATACCTTGTGCACCAAGCTCGGTATCAAAGACTCCGAGTGACATCTGGCTCTAAAATACCGTGGGGCTCTGCATATGTGCATCCAAACCGAAATGGATTTCCTAAAAATCTGATCATTGGGAGCTTCCTATCGATACGCTGTCAAAATTGAGCAGCAATTTAGGCACCAGAACAAATGGGAATTCAGGTCTGCAAATATGCAACAACCAAAGCATGGTAAAGACAACCCTAACCAACAACCTCTAGACAACTAGTCCAAGAAACAGGACAAGAAGGGTAAAGTAAAGACGAAGAATGACACTGGGAAGTGGTGTGAATTCCACAAAATCCCCTGGCACAACATTGATGAATGTCACTCGAAACAATCATTGGTGGACGAGGTCAAAGACACAGAGATGAACCCTGATTCAGAATTCGATCCAGAAAATATTGAAAATAGAGAGATCATTGACGCAAACCCCACTGCTACTGTCGCGGCCACAACAATTTAGCTAAAAGAGCCATTAGATCGTGAAGAGGGGAAGCGCCTCTTCCATTCACACATGTGGGTGAAGGGGACCCCATTGCATTTCATTGTTGATAATGACAGCCAGAAGAACCTCGTCTCAGCTAAGGTTGTCAAACAATTGGGGTTGTCGACAACACCACACCCACAACCATACAACATCGGGTGGCTTCACCAGGGATGAGATCTTCGCATCAACCAATAGTGTCTCCTGTCCTATGGCATCCATCCCTTCAAGGATGAGGTAGTGTGTGATGTTTCCCCTCTTGATGTATGTGATGTTGTTTTGGGCCAACCATATATGTGGAAACGTCATGCTGTCTATAAGTGTAGACCTCATAGTCTCATTATTACTTTGGGAGGTCAGATCTATAGGATACCAGAGGTAGTTTCGACTACTTCTCCACCAAAATAGTGCAGTAAGGTAATCTCTCATACTGCAAAATTCACCTTCTTCACAGTCTATTCAAAGGATGCACAGAAGACCAATACAACCATTGTAGCCTCAACACCTTCTATCCAACAAAAACAGATTGTCGAAGAGAAAGAAGATATTGTTTCTTCACCTACAATGGTTCCTAAACAATGCCCCATAAAACCCAAAGACAACAGGTTGGTGGAACAAATTCAACCCCTCCAACAACAGGTTTGTGATAGTCTCCCACGAGCCAAGAAGCACAACTTCGCCAACAAGGCACACAACTCACCAAGCTTCAGATTCATAAAATGCTTTCCCCTCTTCCCTAGGAACTCAATGCAATGGAGATCATTTCTTTCTAAGGGGGGAGGATTGATCCAAGTGGATATTGGTGGCCACCCACCTGTTCCAACTGGCTCCTCTTGTTAGTTTCTAGTTCAACATGTTTTTTTGTACTTCTTTGTAATTGTGGGTTCTACACTTCCGTGGTTGTCTAAATACCTACACATCTTCTAGGTGGATATTGGTGGCCTCCCATTGAAACCAACTGGATTATTTTGTATGTTTTCATTTCATCACATCTTGTTGTACTTCTAGGGCCATTTTGGGGCCCTAAAAAATGTTTTTTTTTTGGATTTCCACAATCAAATTGTATACGGAGTTAGGGTTTGATGGCGTAATGCGTATTTCTCTAAAATACCTTTCCAGCGGGCTATCACATGCCTAAAACGAAGATCGTACGCAAAAGTTATGACCCTGGGAAGTTAATGTACTAACTTACCCAAACAACCCAAATGACTTTTAGTGTTTCATCTCCTAGGGTTAGGTTTTTGGATGTCTAGGGTTTTGGCATTCATGTTTATCATAAAAAGGCCTTCAAAGCCTCATTGTAATCATATTTTGGCGAATAAGCATAGCCTCCATGTCTCTTCTCAGAGATAAAGATGCCACCATTCCAACGAGTCTTTCACTCTATATTTTTACAGTCTCTTTACAATTCTTTCATTAATAGAAATCAAGTATTGTTGTATTTCTCTGTTTTTGGAAATTTTCACGAGTACTTCATTATAATAACTCTACTTTCATTTCGTTCTGAAAATAATCTGGATCAATTTTGGCACTGAGTTTCAATGGTTTTTTTCCCAAAGAAAAAAATCTATTATATTCATAGGCGGTAAATATACATGTTCTAGTCTTTTTCATGATCGCTTATACATAAAAAAATCACCTTTTTTGTTGCTTTATACTATCAAAAAGCTTCTTTCTAACCTTTGTTTACAAAAAATAAAATTGTCTTAACACTCTCTCTATCCTTACGAGCTCATGTTCTATCTTCTATACATCTATGTAAATATAGAAAATAAAAGTGAAACTCCATGGCCTCACTTTCTTCATTGTCTATGAATTCATATAGATTGAAGGCCCCTGGGGGTAGGGATAAAAGCTTACTTTGATAATTCATTAGCTTTCCCATTCAATCCTCGAGAGATGTGGCTAAAAGACAAACATTCGAAAGACTAGAATGCCAGTTTGATGTCGCGTAGAAAAGGGGCAAGCATGACATCTATCATAGAATCTTTTTGGCGTGCCTAGTCAATTACCATCTTTGAGTCACCCATGACTTGTAACTTGTTTATGTCCTTTTTTATAGATGATTCCAACAACGTACATAGTGCTATCAACTCTTCCATGTTGTTTGTACTAGTGTCTNGATAATTCATTAGCTTTCCCATTCAATCCTCGAGAGATGTGGCTAAAAGACAAACATTCGAAAGACTAGAATGCCAGTTTGATGTCGCGTAGAAAAGGGGCAAGCATGACATCTGTCATAGAATCTTTTTGGCGTGCCTAGTCAATTACCATCTTTGAGTCACCCATGACTTGTAACTTGTTTATGTCCTTTTTTATAGATGATTCCAACAACGTACATAGTGCTATCAACTCTTCCATGTTGTTTGTACTAGTGTCTGGGGCATATCTAATATGCAAATAATGTTTGTGATCTAGAAACAAAACTACACCCACTCTGCATACGGGGTGGGGATGTCACTAAGTTTCAATGCTTATCAATTAATTTTAGATAATTATTAGTATTTATGTGATGATATTAGGGAAAGAGTTTTGCTACTATGTTAAAATAATTATATTAAAAAATTATTTAAATTCTTATAAATATACATTACTAATAAAAAAGAATTTAGGATGCATTTTGTCCATTACAAAAATAAAATAATATTTATGTGATAGTTAGCCAAAAACTTTCTATTAATAAAACATGCATAATTTTTTTTAAGCTAAAAACCAAGGATATACTTCACATTATTTACAACACAATTTTACGAGAGTCCATTGGAGTCCCGCCTCTAGGGAAACCGGGTTCTCCACCATTTTATCATAACAACTAGGTTCATTGAACTATCTATATATATCTCATTATATTCTAGTATGCAAAAAGAGACAACATCCTTATGTAACTATCTATGTTTTAAGATATAGCAATTACAACAAAAAGGAGTTAAAATGAGCATCAATTAGGGGGTGGAGGATTGCTATCCTCCTCTAGCGCATCTCCTTACCATGCAATCTCTATGACTTTCTTTTGTGTGTGACCTGTTGGTCATGGATCTTCATCCAAGATAGTTGGATTGGCCTGAGTTCCCTTAGTGTCACAAAAGCTCTTTATATGATGCATAGTTTTGGTATCCTTTGTAGAAAGAGAGACATATAGCTTAATTCCAAAAACTAATTTGTAGATAACTTCAAACTTGCCTTCAAAAATATGAATGGTATGTAGTATATCTTGTTGCTGCTGAGTATGGTGCTCCAATGCTTGTGAAATCATGGATTTAACAAGCCAAAAAGTCTCAATAATCCTAAAGAATTTGGTGTCTCAAATGTAGGAATGGACCGAGTCTTTAACCCATTCTTCAAGCTCCTCCAAAACTTGACTATCAATTATACCTTGTCATTTTTTCCTAACCAGGTTCTCCATATCATTCAATTCCTTTATAACAGATGCATGGTATGTCTCGTGAAAGAGTTTCTTGACTGCTAAGGCTTCCTTCTCATCCCTAGATATGTGAGGGGGATTATTTGAGGCTGAAACCCTGAGAGAACCAACCCAAGACTCTTTCTTATGCCCACCCTCAAATTTGACCAAGTTTTGCATAGTCGTAGTTGAGGGTAATAGGTACAAAGAGATAAATTTTCCAAGTAGAGTCTGTAGAGAAGCATAAATGAATTTCAACACTAATAAGGAGAGGTCATTGAGTAGTTGTCTTATAGTAGAGATGGACACACAATCCTCCCCTACCTTGAGCAAAAGGTAAACCTAAACCCAAGTCTAACGGAAATACAACTAAAGAACCCTTCTCGACCCAAGCTAGAACCCAACCACGAGAAATTAAATAGGAAAAACACAACAAGTATGAAGGGTGACCTAAATCACTGTGCAATTGTCCCAAGGAGCTAATACAATTGAATTCATTATAGAATCCCAACCTTTATCCCAGGGAGACTAGTGCCATTGTGGTTGGTGTTCCTTTCCTAGTTTAAGAACAAACTCCTCTTCTTCATAGGACTAATCCCGCACAACTCTACTCGTCCCTTCATATCTCCATTTTTATCATGGTTACAACAAGTGCAATGATGCCATAATGCAATGTAATTCCCCATCAATTTCTTGAGTTGTATCGCGTACTCTTGCTTTGATTTTTCACTTGAAGTCTTCATTTTACATGCAGAAGAAGAGGAGTTCATACTCCTCCCTCCAGGCTCCCATATCCTCATATTGTTAAACTTGATGATGTCAATCCTCTTCACCTAGTACATGGTGTCATTGCATGGTGGAGTGATGACCTAACTCAACACATATGAAGTCAAGGCCCCACCCTTCCGAAGAAAAAGATGTGTAATGGTTAAATACATATGTCTATTAAGATTTTATTGTTGTTTCAATTTCTTTATTAAAAAATTAAATACATTTTTACATATCATTTGTTATTTTTACTTTTTACAAATAAAAATAAAAATATATTTATACATAACTTTTATTTTTTCTCTATAATTATATTTATATATTTTAATAATAGTATTTTTTTTTTTTTTTTTGTAAGTAAGAAGTAAATATTATATTTAGTGCCTGCTAAAGCTGAAAAAAGTTGCCAAAATACAGTATGATACTGGCTGTAGTTGCTGGACTGCCCCAACAGAGGGGAAACCAGTCCAGCCAGCCCCCAATTCACAAGTCTTAGAAGGTTGCTGATTCAGAAAACAAACAAAGTTCATACTGACTGCCATCTAGACTAGGAGCCTAATGAAACTGGATGCACAACAAAAAGAGAGCTAAACACCTGGCAAATAACCTATCCACGTGGCTCGGAGGTCCTCTGTCCACGGTTCTGCTTCGATGTTGGTCGGCTGGTCGTCCCAGCATTTTTCCTTTCGCTCCTCACGCTCCTTGTTCTCAACTGGGCCGCTTCGTTCCGCTTCCTTCTGCTTCACTGTTGCCTGTCGCAGCATGCTATCCATCTCAGTGTCAGGTGCCTCCCCCGAAGTAGAGCCAGTCGGGTCCGAGGAGAGCTTCGAATGCATAGTTGAGAGGATATGAAGAAAGGTCGCGACATTTTCTTCTGTGGCCTGCAGGCGAAACTTGAGGTCCGCCACCTCCCTCATGAGCTCAAAGACTAAGTCATACAGGATGCCCAATCGATCTCTGAAGTGCTCATTGTCGAGGTGGGCCGCAGGGTGGAGACGCGCTCGCTTGGACTCTCCAAAAGCCGGTGGTGCACTCCTCCAGGTACTCGAGGATCGAGGGAAGGACATTGTCGCTATGAATTGCATCCGGGGGTCCTGAGGACAACGTTGAGTCGGAGTCGACCCTCGCGGGATAGTGGCCATGGAGTGTAGAAGCAAAGACTGCGAAGGTGGCGGGGTAGCCGCGGAGCGAAGATGTAAAGACTGCAAAGGTGGCGGGGTGGCAGCTGGGGACATAGTTTGGGGGTGGGAGGAGGAACAAGTCGTAGGGGAGTCTGAAGGCGAGACCGGGGGTCTATGGGGCTTCCAGGGTGAGCCCCTCTTCGGCTTTCCTCTAATCCTTTCTTTCATGTGTGCAGGTGAGCAGGTCTGGACAAGGTTGAACCAGAGTTGCAGATAAACGATGGAGATAGCCTCTGAGCGAGCCTGGTTTTGTTTGCGCCATGAAGGGAGGAGCCCTTCAGACCGCATACAAGGTGCAATGCCAAATACAATGAGCCAAGCCATAATACAAATTGCGGAGGAGCAAAGGGTGGCGTAAATGCCCCTTACCTCGACCATTATGCCGAATTTAAATGCCATTACTCTCCCGAGACGGCACTGTCCTGCGGCACGGGCCCGTCACGTGGCTCCGTGTTGCATCGCACTATGTCCGTTCCCATCCATCGCCACGGGGAAACCACTAACACCCCATCCGGGGATAATAATAGTAATTTTTAAAAATACACCCTTTTACCTTTTAACATTGAATGTCCATAAACCCTTCAAGCATGTAACCTTACATGGATCCTCTTTCATGAGGCTTTACATTGAGGTACCTTGTGCTACTTTGATAAGGGTTTACATAAAATAGTAATTTCACTTTGCACAAAATTTATATTGATTTCTTTTAATGAATAATTTATATATCTAATTTTCCAAAACTTTTAATCTAATAATATAGGCATTTTCCAAAGTCTTAGCGAGGAGAGTTGTTGAGCAACAAGTCTCACCAATATGTTTTTTTTTTATATATACATGCTATATGTTTGTAGTTTAATTATCTATGTTACACAATTTTGCATTTTGTAACTTTGTAATCCTCAATGTCCATAATATTTTACCCATATCAATGTAGAAACATATGCATACACCGTGATTAATTAATTATTGTCAAGAGCAAGGCGGGTGTTGAATACACAAAGTAATTAATTATAGTCAAAGGCAAAGTAGGCATTGAATCGATAACTTTGTATATGTTATTATTATAGGCTATGGATATGCTTTTACTGTTATTAGGTCTTAATCATCAACTAGATACATCACACATCATTATGATGATTTGGTTGCAGCTATGCCTATTGTACTCATTGCTGGAACATTAGTCAAATTCATTAAAAATATAAGGTTTTAGTGATCATGGGAAAGCTATGGAATCACAATGCATTTTTTAGCATTATGGGTTTTTTTTGTTGTTGCAAATTGTTAGTTGTGATTAGTGCAAAATCTTATTACTATAGATAGGATAGTTGGAATATAACATCAGCTATGGTGCTTGTAGCTTCATATATAGATATGGATTAATGGGGAAGTGAAGCTACCATATGACTAGGTGATGGCTTTTCAACTTTAGATTTATATAAGCCCTTTCTTTAGGAATGTACGGTGGCTTCCTTTAGTCTAGTTCATTTCTAAGGTGATCATATGTCTAGTTCCAACCCATTTCTTGGGATGGTTAACATTTACTAGTGTTAAACTTAAGTTAGGAGTTGGTATTTAGGCTATAAGAGATAACAAAACAATTGACAAGTTATGTTTCCTAGGTTATTGGATCAACAAGTGTACATATGCTTGCTTGTGGAAAAAGTTACAAGGATCAATTAGCAATCATAACTTGTGTGATTCATTTTAGTTCAACTTCAAATTAAACCCATTCGTAGTATGACAACATTATAGTCATATCGCATGACACTCAAATGGTAGGTTAGTTAACTTGACATGCAATTAGAAGTCTTTTGACACATGTTCCTCGTAAATATGAATGACTATCGTGTGTTCTTAAAACATGTAAATATGAATGGCTAACACATGTTCTTGAAACTTGTACATGAATACCTGCTTGGGGAACTTGAATCTCATGGTGGACAACCGAATCTTACGATCACACAAATAATGCATGAGTTACATATGACAAATATAATCAAGTAAACTAGATGTGCCTTACTCCTCATTCTTTCTCTCTTTTGTACCTTGCTTCTTGCTTCCAAGGAAATATCTACTCATAGATTGCATGATGTATCACCATCTAATATTTGGCTGAGACTCTACATATCAAAGTCTTAGAGTCTCATGCAAAAGGCCCTAGGTTGGTGCAAAAGAAAAGAAGGTTTCTTCTCAATAGCAACAATAAACATTTCATTCGATATAAGCATTTTTGTGCACCTGCTATAAGCACAAAATCGATATGCCCAACGAGTTTAAATAAGTGATAATTCTTGGTTCATGATTCGAATAAGAAATGCCATGTTGTGTAACTCCTTGGTTTGTGCTAAATAGACATGATGAGTAGTTTTACCCATTTCTGACTATTCAATTGGGGTCATACCTTGTTTATTGTAGAAGATATTAGAAGACAAGAGCTTATGTCCCTACTACATAATGCATAATTGTTATCATCACAAGATACAAAGCCAAAGGTAAACACAAAGGTAACAAGAGGAATGAAAAACCAGATCCCTATGAATATTGATTTAAGGATATGCTTGAAATGGATTTTTAACACCATTAAGGTCAATTATTGGAATTTTGATCCCCCATGAAGGACTACGAGTGGGATAATAGCTATTAGAGGAAGATGTAGTTGGTTATCAACAAGTTCTTAGGATCATAGGCTCACGATAGGTAAGCTAGAAGCACCACCAAGAAAACCTTGACCAATAAGTCAGATATATAATTAATACGTTTAAACTGTTTGTAAATTCGTAATCTTGTGGCATATTTGTTCTCATTTTATGGTATAAAGTAAGGAGGTAATATATCAACATTTGAATGACTTATAGTTGCATATATTTAGTATGTCTCCTCCAATAATAGGTGTCTTTCCATTTTCTCTAGTATGACTCTTTAAGCTAAGTGATCAGAAAGTTAGATTTGGAAAGGATATTCATTTGTTGAATGAGACAAACATTCATCCATAAGGAATACCAAGATAATGAGTATTGTTCATTTGGTCTTATTCAATTAAACAAGCATGTTTTATAGGGAAAGATCCTTAGGAACAACATATAATGTATTAGCTTCAATAAAAATTTCACTTCATATCCTTCAACATTGTTGTTTTGTCATTTCTCAATGCTTACATGAATTCAAACACTTGGCAATGGTCAATGCTTATCAATATTGACCTAGTACAAAGATAGAGGCTATAGCTTGCATGAAGGAAAGACAATGTAGTGACTACCTGCCAATTACAACGATGGAGAGAACACCATTTCTAATGTCTAATATTATTTCCTGTTATTTCCTATAACTATTGTTATTAAATTAATGCTATTCAATATATAGCATTACTTCACCTTGTGTCCATTGGATGTAGCTTGGGTGGTTGGGAGGAATGATTGTTACCCTCCCCACCCAGGTTCAAATCCTTGGAGTGACATGCTTTTGCCTTTAATGGGTCTATAAGATGCTCTTGTTGTTGAGCCCACAATATTCCAAAAATGTCAATATCTGGTGCCGTGAACCACATGTAAAGAAGAAAAAAAATTAGTTTTTCAATATTTTCAATGTTCAAACATAATGAAAAGGTGGTAGAAATAATGATACAAGTGTGTAAAACTTGGTTACTAGACTATCCGATTTATATCTGGGAGAAAAAATTAAAAATGGTTAAGGTAACATTAAAGGAATGGGAAAAACAAAACTATGTGTCCCCTTCGAATGAAAAATAGTAGATTAGAGCAAAGTTTGATAACCTACAGAAAGAAATGGATCAAGTAGAGATCACAACGCAACTTCTGGAAGAAGAATTCAATTTTCAACGCCTTTTAAACAAGGCAAGCAAAGCTAAAGAAGAGCATTGGATGATAAATTCTAGAAGTTTATGGTTAAAGGCAGGAGATCAGAACACTAGTTTCTTCCACAAGGAAGACAATGCGAGGGTGTTGAGGAATAATGTAAGAGAAACAAACGTGGAAGAAAACACCAAAATTACAGAGTATGAAGAAATAAAAGAGGCAATGAAAAGACACTTTCAAAATCTTTACACTCAACAAGAGGATCCCAACCCAAAAAGGTAGATAAAATGATTTAACACATCCCACATTTGATCTCAAATGAGGAAAACATGGATCTATTAAGTCTGATTGAGGAAGATGAAGTTAGGAAGGTGGTTTGGAGATTGGATCTAAACAAAACTCTGAGTCTGAATGACTTCCCAATCTCCTATCATAACTTCTGGAACATCATAAAAAACGACTTATGCATAATGCTTCAGTTTGCTTAGAAATCTTGTAAGATAAGGGGAAACACCAACTCATATTTCTTGGATATTATCCCAAAGGAAGTCAATCCCTCTTCCTTTTCCAGATTCAAACCAATCTCCCAAATATTCCTTTGCAATGTTTCATATAAAATTATGACCAAGATAATTTCTTGCAAGTTAAGAAAGTAAATGTTAAAAATTATTTCTGCTAACCAAAGTTGGTGTGGAGATTAATCTCTGGGAAGACAAAGTGGTGGAAGAAATCCCTTTGGAAGAAGTACCTAAGGGGTCCGAGGTCAAGATGTGTGGAGAGGCCCTTCATGGGCCCTTCAAATATTGAAGAGGATCTCCGATTCAAAAACTACCAAAAAGCATCTGAGGTTATCAAATATAATCTCACCTAGATTCCAGGGAATGGGAATAAAACTAGAATATGGGAAGACAACATTTATGGAAATCTCCTGTTGTCTCTTCATGGATATTTGTTTCCATTAATACTTTGGCTGGAACATCATAATAAAAAAAATCCTATATGATATTTCTAAATGGATGCGGTGAAAGGAAACTGGATCAGATGGTATATTGGGGACATTCCATCCCACCTAGAGACCTTGGTCATTGTCTTTCTCCATGAGCTCTCATGGTGCACTCCTAGGAATAAATTGGATGTATATCTCCAGGGATGGGGGGAACCAATCTTTTTGGTGGACATATGCTTTTTGTTGGATTCCTCCCCCCTTTAACCAAAAAATTCAATGTGGAAGAGAATCTGGTTGAATATAGGTATGGAAAAAATCAATATTTTTTCCTGGACCTTGGTGCATGGGAAAATACTGACAATGGAAAACCTAAAGAAGAAAGGAATTACGGGGCCATCCTGATGTGTCTTGTGTAAACCCAAGGAGGAATATATAAACCACCTATTCATAGACTGCAAGTTTGCTAAGGAAGTATTGGGAAATGTCCTCCATGATCTTAACAATGGAATATATCAGCCCCAAAATTGTATTGATATTTTTTCTTGTTAGAGGAACAAGTACCGAGTGTCGCTTGAAAAACAAGCCGAAATTAACCAAAATCTCGGATGAGCTGCCAAAGTTCGTATGTTGGCAAATATGGCTAGCTAGGAACAAAAAGATTTTCAATGAGGAGGACACCAATTCAAGCCACATAGAAGTCAAAGCTATCTCCCTATTAGCAAAAAAATTAAACCAAATTTATTCCTTTTTGGACAAGCGAATGGACCCGGTTGAAGAGGCATGGGCAAGAACACTAAATATGGTTGCCCCTGTATCTCCAGGGAAGTTTCCTAAAAAGAAAGCCAGGAAAAGTTGAATAATTAGAATGTAGCCCTTGGAATTTTTAGAATGGAAATCTCAAGAGGAAGTTCATATGCTTTTCTTCAATGGAGCTTCAAAGGATAACCACAGGGTGGTAGGCATGGGGGATGATTAAGGATCCCTGAGGAAATGAAATTGCCAACTATGCTTGGGGTCTATGGAATGTGTCCAACAACCTGGAAATTTTTTATGCATTGTGGTGCAGACTCTACTTGGCGAAGGAGGAAGGAATTAGAAGTTTATTGGTGATAGGTGACTCACTGCTAGTTATTCAAGTAGTGACAAGGAAATCCCTCTGGCTCTAAAATAGTCTCTCTTCTAAAAAGAATCAAACGATTAACTCAATACTTTAAGCAAATTCGTTTCTTTCATGTAAAAAGATGGTTCAACGCACAAGCAGACTCATGGGCCAAGAAGGCCAAATATTTCTAGCAAAAAACACTTCGTTTTAATGGAGTGGTTCATATCCTTCAAATTCCTTAGTGCAATGGGCATATGGACATTAAAGAATCCAACCCTACTCACTTAATTGAAGAAGGCAAAGCACAATACATAATATAGACTTAAAACATTTTAAGTATGCTTATCTTCTAGATCAATATATTAGGATATCGACTAATAAAAATATGTAGAAGTCACTTAGAAGTCTTTAATAAATTACTTTGTCTAAAAAATAGAGTGACAGTTGAACCTCTTTTTGGATCCAATATTGATGTAATATTCTTTTTGGATCCAATATTGATGTGCACAACCCCACCTTTATAATATAAAAACCTCTTCGTGTTTTCGTTAAAAAAAATACTTTCAAAGTTCAAACAAAAGAAAACACTAAAGTAAATTGTCATTGCCTCGTGATGAAGCAAATAAAAACACAAATAAATATAGGAAAGCACTAAGGTAAATTATCATGGACTCATGATGAAGCCAAATTAAAAAACAAATGAGTTTATACTTTTTATGGTAGATGCGCTTTATACTTTTTATATTTGAGACGGTCATGTATGCATGAAATTCGCAAGTATATTTTGGCATAAAGTAGCTAGGCTTATGAGTATGTGTTGACTTGTGAATTCGTCTTTTGCTTAAAGGAGGGGTTGAAACTTTTTAGAATTTAAAAAAATAAAAAATTAAAAGTGTTTACTTTTTTCTAAAGGTAGAATTTATTTATTTTAATTATAAATGAATATTTTAAAATTTTATATTAGAATGAAATATTTTATTTTTAAAATAGTGGGTAGTAGAATGAAAGGGTGGATTTTGCACTTTGCACTTTAAGTTTAAAGATGTCATTAGATTTATCATAATTTTGAAACAATAATCTTCCTATGGTTAGCCCTTTGTTTAGGTTTAGATATGTATGAATGTGTACTTTCAATTTGATGTATAGTCTCTAACTAAGATCATTTTTGTTGTTTTCCTAGGTTATACTTTGGTTATATCTACTTATTGGTGAATATTTTAGTTGAACATTTTCTTTTTTATCAACTTGGATTAATCTTAACATTCGTGTTTGATTTGGTCCACCTTAGTTAATTAGAAATACTCTTTTGAGGTTCCCAAAGTACATATAATCATTGTGGACACACACAAGGTTTGATAGGGTTAAAGATAATCTCCTATTTTCTTATTTCTCTTCGGGCACATCATCCATGTGTTGTATGCCATATTTGTGTATGTCTCTTGTAGACTAACATATTAAAGAGCCTCTTTTCAACAAAAATCCTATGGATTTTCTTGAGATTAGTGGATCTCTAATTTTGACTTGTGGATTAGTAGTTGGGCCCTTTAATTTTACCTTGATGGTTATTTGCCATGCCTGGTGGCCTTTATGGGTTTACTTAGTGTCTATATAACCCTCTTTACACCTTAGTTTAGGTTCAAAAAAAAGTTCGACTTTTGGTTCTCAACATCGTTCCAAAGCTCTGTTGATTTTTTTACATGATTATGCTCTCCCTCCACTCAAGCACCAGACCTATAGTGTTTGTCAACTCCCTCACAATAGAGTCTTTCTTTCACCATCCTGCTTATTCCTTAACTCAGATTCTTCCCTTTGTACTCATCGATTGAGCTTGGTTATAGGGTTTTCCTTTATGGGGTTTCTCTTGGATCTTCTCAAGCTCCCTTCCAAGGAAAATTACTAGCTCTATAATAATGCTATTTTATTATTTAATAAATTTATTATAATTATGTATATGTACATTGCATTGCAATGGAGAATATTTTTTGGTACATTTTAAGCAGATAAGTGGTGACTTGGAGCTTGGTGGGAGTTTCATCATCTTTGTTGCTTCATTGAAGGTTACCAAGTCTTCTTGGTTCATGGATGTTCAATCATATTCTCCCTCTCTTCTTTGGGTATTTCCTTTCTTTTTAGTTTCTAGAGTTAGTTTCCCTTTTCGTGCATTGGAATCTATCTTGCTAAAGAAATCTTGAAACCTAAGAGAAGTATGCTAATAAAGCTAATCAAAAGCCTAAGTGAATATCAACCTGATACTTAGAAATCACCCTAGTGGCTTCCCTTCTTCCTTTAACCTTTTCCCCTTTAACTCCAAGTTGCCTTCATAAATTAGATGGTGAATCCATTCCTTTCTTGGTAGTAGATCATCTCCCCCTGATCGTTTATCTACATGTGTAACTTCACATCAATATTTTGGCACTAAATGATTCGTTGCTTGAGAGATTATATAACATTTGTTATGGAGGAAGTTTCCAAGCTTAAGTGATTTCAAAGTGAATCATAAGAACAAACATGAATATGCATGAATCTAACTATGTAATTTGACTATTTTGTGCACATTCACAACTAAGACAAAGATACACCATTAAAACTCCTCCATTCATCATCAAAATGATAATAATAGAACTAATGAGAATGGATATATCGAGAACTTTGTATGTCAAATTTATGAGGAGAAGTGTGAGGAAAACTCTTCTTCAATAGGTGACTAAATATTTAATAGCCCTTAGAAATGCAAGTACAAATATTTATATAAATGAACCAAGATTATGTTACAAAAATTGTTGGCCTTTCACAATGGTTTTCAGTAATGGTTGGCAATCATCTAGATGTTGGACAAAGACTTGATTATAGAGATGGTTGTCCTTCCATGATGGTTTTAAGTGACAATTGGCATTCGTAGTTGTAGGTGTGTGCATAGAATGTTGTGGGCTTGGATAAGTTGGAGCATGGAGTTCAAACTCGAAAGCTGTGAAGTCTCTATAAGGAAAAGACCCTCTATCAAAGCCCAAAAATAGCCCAAAAAATCTATTTATAGCGGAAAAGAGCGGGCATAGGTTTTAGCAGATGTTTTTGTATGGTGCATTTATAAATATATAACGCGTCGGTGCGTTTTATACAATTTATGCATCTGAGTAGGGTTATTTCAAAAACAAAAAATACTCTGATGCATTACAAAAATAATGACACACCGGGACACACTTTTTCTCTAAAACATTGTGCACCATGGAAGTGTTATTTTTAAAATTGCTATATATAGCGATGCGCTACTTAAACAATTGCACCGGTGCAAACGGTTTCTCCCAAACAATGGTGCACTATGGTAAGGTTTTCGAAAAAAAATACTCCGTTGCGCTATGTAAATAATGACGCATCAGTGTGGCTACTTATTTAGCACACTGTAAAAGGGTTAAATTAAAAAAAAAATACCAGCCATATTCTTAATCATGCAGAGACGTCAGCCGAGACAGTAGCAACAACAGTAGGAGAAGAGGGTTGACCTATACAATGTTGTACGAGATTGGGAGGCGAGGGAGAGGGAGAGGGATTTGTTTCCTCGGTGTTTCTGTGAATTATTTTGTCTGCATTTCATCTCTAAAGACTTGAGTCTAAAGTATAGGCATTTCAGTTGTAAATACTTGAGTATAAAGCATATGCATTTCAGCTGTAAAGACTTGAGTCTAAAGAATGGGTAGTCTCTCAAAATTCTAATCTATAATCATCTGAAGCATGTTGTAGACTCAAGTATTCGGTGAACACCCAACTAATGGGTTGTCTAGAAAAATTCTAATCTATATTAGTTGCTAATTCACAATTGTGTGTGATTATCATGACAATTTGAGTTCTTATGACCATGATGTCCACGATGGGAATCTTGTTCCATGTTAAATTATTAGCTTGATTTCTTATGCGGATTAATTCTTTTATTTTCTTCAACACTTTGATTCCAGCTTAACACACTTCAACAATACTAAATCATAATTGAATAGAAATAACTATGTAGATGAGTAAGCATGTACATCAACAACACATATACCCTAGGGAAACCATGTACAAGGAGAAAAACCCCAACAAACAATATTCCTTTATTGCATTAATAATGTAAGATCACTTACAAATATCCACCATGAATGCTCTTCTCTTAAAGAGCTTGCCAAGATGACTCTTACCTGACAAAGACCTAATAGACGTTGCTGAAATACACCTCTGATATGTTTCCTCTATTGTCGATATAAAACACTGATATGTTGTTGATATATGCCTCTGATATGCAGCCTCTATTGCTGATATACAACATTGATATGCTGCCTCTTTATCACTGATATGCTCCTCCTTTAACCTGCATATCAAAATTGTGTTGAAGAGAGGGGTTGACCTCTGCTTATATATGCTAAAGAGGAGAGACTCGAAATAGTAACCTATTTGCATGAGTTAATCATAACTCAACTTCATACTTTAGTTCGAACTTAGAACTAGATTTGAGACTAGTATGCTTTAGTTCAAAAATATAACTAGACTTGAGACCTCAGTTACAAATCGGCATTACACTTTAGTTCAAAAATAGAACTAGACTTGAGACCGGTATGCTTTAGTTCGAAAATAGAACTAGACTTGAGACCTCAGTTACAACTTAGCATTACACTTTAGTTTGAAAATAGAACTAGACTTGAGACTTTAGTTACAACTCAACATTACACTTTATTTCAAAAATAGAACTAGACTTGAGACTTCGGTTACAACTCAACATTACACTTTAGTTCAAAAATAGAACTAGACTTAAGACTTCAGTTACAACTCAACTCTTTACAAGGCAATTCAAGATTCTCTTCATGGTGGGTAATGTTACACATGCCAACACACTAGATCACTACATTTATATCATTTGCAATATTAGGAATATCGTTTGTTTCTAGCTAATAGGAATTTTATATTCAACCTAGCTTTTGCTAGATGCCTTGACTTTTTCTCATTGCTCACAAGGTTTGACTAGGCTCACAGAGGTTGTATGTTCCCCCTGAATTTTGCACTAGTCTGTCCATGCTCACAGAGGTTGTACGTTTTTGCACTATAACGTCTATGCTCATAGAGGTTGTACGTTCCCCCTGACTTTTTCATTAGACTCACATAGAATCTCATTTGTCTTGAATTTTGGTTTGACTCACAGAGGTTGTACATTCCCCCTATCTTTTGTCAATACCTCACAAGACTGGTTGATTCTCCAAATCTCCCTGGCTAGCCTTAGGGTGGCCCATATGGCCTCTCATTGGAGAATGACTATTGATTTTGCCAAATTTAATACTCCCTCTCAACGAGGGAGTCATTATTATCCACACCAAGCTTGCCTCTCAACTGCACAATTTGTCTCGAGGTCAAAGGCTTGGTCAGGATATCAACTACTTGCTCGCTCGTGGCTATTTGTTGTAATATAGTTTTTCTTTGGACCAAGTCTCATATGTAGTGGTACCTCATGTCAATATGTTTTGACTTGTCGTGAAATACTGGGTTCTCTGTCAATTTTATGCAACTTTGATTATCAAAGTGAACCACCGTCGTCTCGAGCTTGTCGCCAAACAACCCAGAAACCAATTTTCTGAGCCATACTTCTTCCTTGCTAGCATCACTTGCTGCAATGTACTCAACCTCTATTGTACTCTGTGTAATGGATCCCTACTTTCGGCTTGACCAAGAGATCATAGAGGATCCTAAATTGAAGAAGTATCCGGAAGTACTCTTCCGATCCACTGGGATTCTTACCCAGTCATCATCTGCATACCCATGTAGAAATAAACCACCACTGGATGTATATCTTAGACCATAAGTAATGGTCCCTCTGAGATATCTCAAGATGTGCTTTGCTACCACCCAGTGTCTTTGTCTCGGTTCATTCATGAACTGACTCATTTTAATCACTGCATAGCATATATCTGGACTAGTGTGGATCATGTACATCAATTATCCAATTAGTTTCCTATACATGGTGGGATCCCCAAATATGAACCTATATCAGAATCATGCAACTTCCTCAGGTTGGTAATCATCGGAGTAGACATGGATTTTCAATCCATCATACGAATCCTCTTTAGTACATCCACTGTATATTTTCCTTGTGCCAGAAATATCTC